>VDFB02186717.1:0-12288 GCA_007258455.2 Sequoia sempervirens
GAAAATCAAGACAAGATGCAACAATTTAGAATTCCTAAAGGGTTTACAATTATTAGAGCCAAAGTAGGTTATATGTAGGTTTTATATTATAAAATGATTCAAGAATCTATAAGGCCAAAGAACCATAAGCATTGCAAACTTTAGTTTAGAAGCATAAGGGATTGGATATTTTCATTCCTAAACATGGTTTTCATAAAAAAAATTACTCATGTAGCAAGCACACTATAGAATTGACAAAGAAGGTTAGGGTTTTTAGCTTCATTTGTTATATGGAGATATTTTATTGTAATGTACATAATCAATGATATGATTCTTGATTTTTTATAAGATTTAATATTATGACACCTTAACAAACCAAGCTATGACTTTCATGGTTCACTCCTACATGTATGAAATTTGCATTTTCATCTACAAGTTTGACCCTAAATTTGTAGTTTTAAAATTATTTTGTGACCTTGACCCCTACACTTCTAGTCTTTAGGAATTTATTTATCTCCATTTTTTAGACTATGTTGAGAGCCATTATAATGTTTTTTTGCACTAACTTTGGGAGGAAACTCATTTTTCCTTACTCAAACCCTTGGATAGATTTAAAAAAATTGAACAAGTTAAAATACATGCCAAATATAAATGCAAGTTCAATGGGTGTAGTTTTGAATTATAGACCTCTCATCCCCTAACAGATAGTTGATAGTTTTGATATTCATTTTTCTCTTGAAAGGTGTTTAACAAGACAAAAATATATGCAAAACGGGGAAGCAAAATACTATATTGAAAATGCTTTAAAAACTTTCAAACAAGTGCAATTTGAATTCAACAAATTTAAAAAAATTTGCATTTAGGGTTTCAAAATTAAACAAATACATGCATTTTGAACTCTAAAAAAATTGAATTTTAAATACCTTGTGCTCAATAGTGGTCGATATGCAAACTGGAATGATGAACTTTGAAGAGAGGAATGGAAATTTTCTTTCGCTAGTGAGAGAAACCTTGTTTGGTCGCCGTCACGGACTTTGTTCGCCGCACGGACCAGGGAGATAGTGACTGGTAAAAGAACACAGTAAAAGTGTGAAAATGAAACGTTTTTTTTTGTTTTTGTCATATTGAAGGGGTTCGGTCGAACCCAGGTTCGACCGAACCCACTTGGATATGACTTTTTAATTCGGGCATTCACTGGTTGGTAGAGACGTGGAGTGATCGAACCCATTTGTTGAATGGAAAAATAAATTTTCCTTCTCTTAAGAAAGTGTAAACCACTATTCTAAGGTAACCCGGCTGACCATCTTCGAGCATCTGAGGGTTCCCAAAACATTGTTTATTCCATCTCTTAAGCCTATACTTCACATGTTGAACCCTCTTACTGAAAGTGAACATGGTCGTCCCATGGGTAGGCATCCCCTCATACCACCAATCCCACATAAGATCATGCAGAGACTAATCTCTTCACCACATCAACTAAAATTTGAAAGAAGGATTTTTGGTGACTCCATAAGCGATAATAGAGAGCTTGATAGGCCAGTGATCAGAGCCCCTCCAATCAAGAATTTTTGAGCTGGTGATCAACCTACTATTCATCCAATAGCAAGAAACCAGAAATCTATCAAGCCTTTCTGAGATAGCCTCAACACCACATATCCTATTGTTCCATGTAAAGACACCATTGGTAGGCTTCACATCAATGAGATTCAAGGAAGCAATCATAGCCCTGAGCAGATTTGCAGAAGGGTCAAGCCTGGCTAACCCCCCACGTTTTTCATCCAAACCAGTAATAGCATTAAAATCACTAGCCATAATCCATGGGAGAAACGGGTCTAGGGCCTGAATGAATCTGATGTGAGCCCAAAGATTTGACTTACCTAAAAGATCAGTAGGAGCATAAATATTGGATAAAAGACACCTCTCTCCAGCCTCAAAACTAGAGGCAACCAAAGAAAGGGAAGACCGACTAGAAATCCACCATAAGGGGAAAACTTTCCTCAGGTTCCAGAAGCAAGCCAACCCCCTTGAACTATTCAAAGCACCTACCCCCTGCCAATTTCCCTAGGGCCAGATACGCGAAGCACAATTATCAAAACCATCCACTGTAAGCTTAGTTCCCTAAATAAAGACCACATCAGGAGACTGAGATTCAATTAGTCTTCGAACAACCTTTTGTCTAGGGATGTTGTTCAACCCCCTTACATTCCATGATAAAACAATCATTTATGGGGGTGGGAGAAGTGGGAATCAATGGGTTTCATAGACCCAAACTCAACCAAAGTATCACCCATAATCTTGACCTTCTCTTGATCAGTCTTCCTTCCACTCCTTGACGATTTATCAAGCGGCCCCTTTTTAAAGGATTTCTATTGTAAACCTAAACCAGGAGGAGCTTTGTTACCCTTCATAGAATCTGAGGCCCCCTTAGAAGCAGGAGGATCAAGAGCCACCACCACATAACCCTTCAGAGCCTGTGACCCCTGGAGATCCCTGATATCCTGAACCTGGGAAGGCAAATCCATAACCAACTATACAACCTGATGGTCCTCTGGAGATAAAATCTGATCCTCTTTCTTTGCATCCTCATCCTAAACCTCATGTAGACCCTTAGCCCCAGAAGAGAGCTCAACTAGGATACCTTCCTCTTGGACCAAATCCTCAAGAACATCAAACCTATTAAAAGTGCCATCATTCTGTCTATCCAACCAGGTTCTCTTCTTGCCCTTGCCTTTGTTACGGGACTTCACCTGAATAAAACCCTCATTATCTACAGGTTCATTGGACAAAGGAGCCTTCCCCTTGTCCCCCCTAGGAGGTCTAGAGGTAGCCAAGGGGGAGGATTTATTTATGGGGCATTTGCAGTGCAAATGACCATATTCATGACAAATTATGCATCTAAAAGGTAGGTTCTTGTAATCTATCTGTTGGATCCAAGAAGATGATCCCAAGCGAATTTCCATAGAATCTGGTAACGGGTTATTTAAATCAACTTCTACACAAATACGAGCAAAAGAAATTACCTTACGATCTTGAGTTTGCGTAGCCGATCCCACAAGTTTTCCAAGAAGCAATGAGATTAAGTGAAGAATATCTTCCCTCTAGAATTCCAAAGGAAGCCTCGACAAACGAACCCACACAAGAACTCGCGATGGGATCTCTTCGGCCGAGTTGAAGCCCATGTGCCATGGCTTAATGAAGAGCCCCACCTGGTTAAAGAAATAAGGGCCACCTTCAAAAGCCCTATTCCTATCTGACATGCTTGAAAATATAACCAAAAAATAATTATTAGCTGCCAAAATAATCTCCATATCACCTTCTGGGTTCCAAACTCGACGTGCCCAGGAATCCAACATAGGTAGAGAAAGACGAAGGCCCAAAAATTTGCAAATAAGGGCATGATTACACCAATATTCAACATCTTCTAAAACTTGCTTAGGTTGAATAACCAAAATTGGTCGATCCTCGGATCTCTCCAAACATCCGTTTACTTTTTTAATTTGAAACATCCCTTATGAAGAGGAGACCCCATCCCCAGATTGGGGTTTACCCATCTGATCCTTACCACTAGCATGCAACAACTCTACCATCTCCAAATACCCAAAGGAAATCTCAGACACAAAAAAACCCTGATTCTCCATGGACCGAATAGCACCACCCCACCAAAAAGGAGAGAGATGGGGCAGGATACCCACAATCTTAGATCGATGTACACACCCGCCAAGAAAATGTCGAGCACAGCAAAAAATGTAGGAACAAAGTCCGCCCACAAGCTAGAAAATGGTCCTACCCCCAATCCGACCCATGCACCCCTGAACACAAGCAAACACCCCCCTGAGAACGCACCACCAACTCGGCCGCCAAGCACAAACAGAATGCAGAAAAGAAGAGCTAGGGCACGCGGGCCCTAGCTCTCACCGATCATTTGCTTGAGAGCCATCCATCGTGATGCTTTCTTCTAGGATACTAATCTTATAAACGAGATATAAAATAAATAAAATGAGAATCATACAAGCATAGATTTTACACATTACACAAGATATACATGGGGAAAACTGTTTCAAGTAAAAAACCCCATAAAGCATCATTTTATTAAAACACTTTTAATAATGGTCTATTATATAACATAGACCAAACCTAGGGAACACTTGTCCATACTTCCATATGGCCAATAATACCTCATGTGCATAGTGATACAATTCATTATCAATTTCCAAATTCTTTCCCTCTGAAATGAGAGGGAACCTCCTTAAATATAGGAGAAATAGTGGCATAATACCTTAAGTGGTATTAGTTGCATCTATTCAAAATAATCATTCATAAATAATTAATAATCTAATTATAGTATTAAACTATAATTATTTCAAATGGGATATGCTTATTAAATCATATAATATATAAGGTTTAATAACCTTATATTAGAACATTATATAAATTTTATAAGGGTATGACCACTAATAACATTATGTTCCAACAATTTCTCTGAGCAATAAATAAAGTTTATTTTTTCAAATCCTTGTATATTTTCTAAGCGAGGAGGGTTGAGGGAATATGTATTTGCAATTCAATTGGAAGGATTGATATTTTAGGAAATGGGTTTGAATTTGAAAATATGCTTGATGGAAATGCTTGTGAAACTCAATAAATATGATTTGTACATGAAATATGGTAAAATAACTATTGGGTTTTCATGATAAAATGTTTCTTCGAATGTGTATTATCTTAGATTAAGACTACATGAACACTGTTTTAGGTGGGAATGATTTGATGCTAAATTCATTCCTTTTTTAAATCAAACATAGGAAACTTAGAAAAACTGAAGCTCAATCTCTCCCTTTTTACCCTTTTTTATTTTATTATTTTTAATAAATCTAATTAATCTTAGGAATTAATTTAAAATACTTTAAATTTTATCTATATTAGAATAGATTTTTAGATTAAAGGTTTTCTTGAATAAATGAATTTAAATGATTAAATGTCAATTTTATCGAGATTATGCATTTAACAAATGGTGAGACACAAATATTATAAAATCATATGTAAATCAATCATTGAAAAAATAAAAATTATTAAAAAAACACATTAAATTAGGCAACTACAAATCATAATTGTTAGAAATGACAATAGACCCTTGAATGGAATATTGTACATAGACCTTTGAGTTAATTTAGTGAGACAAGACCTAGTACTATAAACTTCTATGGAGAATTTGTATTTCCTTTCAAAAGAGGTATAGTAGATTTATGTTATTCTTAAGTTGGGGTGTCATTTCAAGCATCAACAATTTTTTTGCCTTTGAATTGTCTTATGTATATCATCTATTGGAAAAAATTTGTAATTAAGCTTGGACTCTTAATAATTGTGGATCTTTGGGTTTTGAACCTTACTAAAACTATTGAAGTAGTTTGAACTTGATACTCTTAGCAAGTCCTAAGGAATATCTAAATTACTATCAAATTGAGGAGGGGTTTACTTAATTCAACTATGATGAACTACTAGATGTCATTAGTTGATACATCAAATTGGTTTTAAAATTTTAGAAAGATTACAACATTTTAAACTCTTTATTTACAATTGTCTCGATACATGAGGTAATGCATTAATTTTGGTAAATATATTTCTAGATAGAGATCACATCTTAATGTCATACACATTGCATGTTGTTTATTTATAGAACTATTTTAACCATTAACTATAAAAGATATTTTACCCTGATACTTAAATATATTAAAATATTTTTTGAAATATATAACTAATGTCAAAGAAGAATATTTTATATCTATTATTATTGTATTTGAGAATAACTCTATGGAACTACTAATATTAACAACTCAACTCAAACCTATTTAGTTTTGGTTAGGTGGCGATGTCATTATGAAATTATTCATATATATGATAGTTTGCATATTATTGGCGAATGGTCATATGTTCTAGAGTTGGGGCTCCTCTGGATTGTTGATAACAGTCTCCATGGAGATATTTTGTAAAGATTTTAATATTTCCAATCCATTTTTTTCTAAAGTACTTCCAAAAGTGTTTTGCAGAGGATTTCAAGTTATATAAAGGAAAATGGCACATAAAACCAATAAAAAACATCTTTCGAAGAACGTCACAGGCTATGGAATTGGCAGAATAGGTTTGCATGACACTCTACTCTTATCGTTTGCAAGTGAACTCGATCTAGAATTTGACAATTGTTTGAAATTCAATTTTGAAGGTTCGATATATAATTTCTCTAAGAAAATCTTCGTGCAGTTGACTTTTTTTTTTTTAAATCAACGATGAGATGTAGTCCTTGAGAAGATATCTCATGACCATTCTGCTGCCTGCCTTCGTGCCGGTGCTCTTATTTAGTCCACTGGTGTTCATGTAATAAATCATGATATTTTTAATTTATTAATTATTAGACATTTCTTGATTTCTGGATTTATAATCTCATGGTTTAATCTTCATAACAAATTATGCAGAGAGGGCCATTATCCACAGCTGCGAACATCTGCAAGAAGCTTCCATCTGATGCTACAGATTTTTTCAATGGAAGTTGTCACAATATTTACTAATCTTCTTCAGTAGAATGATTCTAAGGTGTCATCTATTTAACATGTGTCATATTACAAAACTTTTACAATAACTTTCGGGGCATAATCATTAGGAACCACAAAATATACTGTAAACTCAAGGAGGACTTGTTACATTTGCAAGGGATGTACATGGTAGATAATATAGAAGAAATTTCTGCAAAGTGGAATGATACCCAAAACAAAAACCCAAAAACAAAAAATAAATAAGTATGCTAACCATTTTTTATAAACTCCGTCTTGAATATGTACTGGGCATTTAAGGCAAGGGTGTCGAATGTACAGCTGCTGTCAGTGTACATATAAGTCGGCTGGAAACGGAATTTGATCTTGAGGCTGAAAATTCTGGGCGAACCAGCATCCCAATAATCTAGTTAAGGTCTGAACTAAATAGCTTTAGAAACTCTCCTGTCGTTGATCCATAATTGAGATATTGGGATGTGCAGAACCTTTGCAATGGTCCTGGACTTCAGTTTGGCCACTCTCCTAACCGCCTTATCGTAACCAATTAAATTTTCCTTCTTATCCATGTTTACCTCCTTCATATCAATTGAGCATTGCAGAATCCTAGGCGGCACGGATTTCTCAGCGATTGAATTGTCGAATAACTTTCGCACGTACTGCTCTCTCCGTGTTGCTGTCGCCGCCTCTGAAATCTTCAGGTCAGGCAAACAACCTGCCACTACAGCTTCGTAGCCTTGCAAATGTTACTGCAAGTAGTGGTCAGCAGAATTTCCAACAGCCGGTTGCTCCCAGAAATCACACAAAGTCCCTTTAGAAACTTGGTGGAGGAGGAGTTCCCCATTGGATGGAAGGCGTGGAAAGTCGAACAAGAAAATTTCTAGTGTGGAACGACTAATTCAACTGAGTGGGCAGGGCCCACATTTTATCATGGAAGGATTGGAGAACACGGCATTGGAGAATAAGGTGAAAAAAGATGACCGAATTTTTTTAAGGTTCCCCCTTTCAATCCTAAGGGGTAATGAACGCCCAAATATACCTAGATTCAGTTATTCTTTGTTTATTTTATGGTTTCTTTTTCAAGGTGGTAGAATATTTGCTTTAGCATCTGTTTTTATTTTATAATTTTCTATTGTAAGAATATGAGCTGGCTTTTTAAAAGTGTAATGGTGAAATTTAAATATTCAATACTATTTTTACTTCGAGAGGCGTAACCCTATAAATGGTAGCACGGTGCTTATAGGAGGCTAGTACAATCTCTGAAAGAAAAACAAAAAGCAACATATGTTTAACAATTTATTTATTTACAAAAGTGAAAAAACAACGCAATAATTATTTTAAAAAATCTATGGCCATAGTCTTATCCTTATCAAAAACAAAAGAATAATATATATTTATTTAAAAAATTAAAAAAAAAGTATGAAATATTTATTTAAAAAATGATATATCTCGGTGTATATTATATAGATTAATATTTAAGATATATATACTAGTTTCTTTAGTTTTGCATTTATTTTGAGAAGTTATGATATATGTGTGGACATTTAAATTTCACCATCGTTATTATCTATCTATTTCCTCTATAATTAATTGAATATGAATAGAGAGACCAAAATATTTATTTGTTTGAGCTATAAATAAAGTTTTTTTAAATTGATTTATAATTTTTTTAAACCACAGAGAGTTGATATATTTGTAATAGGTTGGAAAGTTGATATTTTTAAAAATAGGTTTGATTTACGAAAATAGCGATGATACTTTGTGGAATACAAAAGTTATGATTTGTACATGAAATATGGTAAAATAACTAAACGGTAGAAAGTCCTTTTGAATATGTATTATCTTAGATTGAGACTATATGAACATTGTTTTAGGTGGGGATGATTTGATGCTAAATTCATCCCTTTTTTTAATCAAAAATAAGAAACTTAGGAAAACTCAAGCTCAATCTCTCCTTTTTACCTTCTTTTTTATTTTATTATTTTTAATAAATCTAATTAATCTTAGGAATTGATTTAGAATAGTTTAAATTATATCTAGATTAGAATAGATATTTAGACTTAATGTTTTCTTGAATAAATGAATTTAAATGATTAAATGTCTAATTTTATTGAGATTACGCATTTAACAAATTGTGAGACACGAACATTATAAAATCATATTTAAATCAATCATAAACAAATTAAAAATTATTGAAAAACACATTAAATTAGGCAACTACATATCATAATTCTTAGAAATGACAATAGACCCTTGAATGGAATAGTGTACATAGACCTTTAAGTTAAATTAGTGAGACAAGACCTAGTACTATAAACTTCAAGGGAAAATTTGTATTTCCTTTTAGAAGAGGTATAGTATATTTACGCTATTCTTAAGATGGGGTGTCATTTCAACCATCAACAATTCCTTGCCTTTAAATTGTCTTTTTTATATTATCTAGATTGTATTTTTTTTGTAACTAAGCTTGGACACTCTTAGTAATTCTGGATCTTTGGGTTTAGCACCTTAGTAAAACAATTGGTGAAGTAGTTTGAACTTGATACTCTTAACAAGTCCTAGGTATACCTAAATTATTATCAAATTGAGTAGGGGTTTACTTAATTCAACTATGATGAATTACTAGATGTCATTAGTTGACTAGTCATAAATCAAGTTGGTTCTAAAAATTTAGAAAGATTACAACATTTTAAACTCTTTATTTATAGTTGTCTTGATACATGAGATGATATGCATTAATTTTGGTGAACATATTTCTACATAGAAATGGTATCTTGATCTCATATAAATTGCATATTATTAATTGTTATAGCTATTTTAATCATTAAAATATAAAAGATACTTTTACCCAACACTTAAATATGTTGAAATACTTTTTGAAAAGAAGAATATGTTACATTTGTTACAAGGTACATAAGACATGGTACACACCTATTATTGTATTTGAGAATAACTTGATGGAACTACTAATATTAACAACTCAAACCTATTTAGGTTTTGGTTAGGTGGTGATGCCATTACGAAATTATTCATATATATGATAGTCTGGCAAATGGTCATAAGTTCTAGGATTCAGGCTCCTAAAGATTTTAATATTTCCAATCCAATTTTGCAGAACAGAATTGCATGACACTGTACTCTTACCATTTGCAAGTGAACTCGATCTAGAATTTGACAAACTGTTTAAAGTTCAATTTTGAAGATTCAATATATAATTTCTCTGAAAATCTTTGTCCAATTGACTTAGTCTATTTTAATCTATTTTAATCAACGATGAGATGTAGTTCTTGAGAAGATATCTCATGACCATCCTGCTGCCTGCCTTCGTGCTGGTGGTCATATGCTACCGCTGTCTTATTTGGTCCACTGGTTTTCAGGTAATAAATTATGACATTTTTAATTTATTAATTCTTAGATATTTCTTGATTTCTGGATTTGTAATCTCATGGTTTGGTCTTCTTAACAAATTATCCAGAGAGGGCCATTATCCACTGCTGCGAGCATCTGCAAGAAGCTTCCATCTGATGCTGTAGATTTTTTCAATGGAAGTTGTCCCAATATTTACTTTCTTCAGTAGAATGATTCTAAGGTGACATCTATTTAACATATGCATTTATTATATTTCCGTTATAGAAATGACATTGCATGGGTTCTGCATTTGTTATTGCTCTGTGATCATTGTATGTTAAAATATTAGAAATAATCTATTTCTGAATCTTTTGATTTGAAGGTGGTAGAACATGCATCTATTTGCTCAAGGCGAACTGAGTTTACTCTGACTATGCATTTTGGAAACACTGATATCTCCTTCTTTGGTTGCAGTAAGTCTTAGGTTGTTTACTGCTATAACTACTTCATACCGTGCTGCAGGGGATAACAAGTGTAAGATCTGAGTTACCTCAAGTTGAATATAAACCATATGTGCTGAGATGGGTGGGTGCATCATGTTATGAATTGGTTCATAATTGCATTGATTTTCTGCTTCATTGTCTCTGTGTAACTACCATTATAAATGTTGAGGGCAGTATTTGTTTGAGTCTGCATGTAAACGATTTTTCTTGAATTTCTTTTTGAAGATTGCTTTGCTATTTCCTTTGATAAGGCTTTCCATTCTGTTTTCTGCTTTTCCTGAGCTCCTTTATGCCCATCAACTTATGAAACGACCTGTCCAGACACTTCGTAAATGTTAAAAGTAATGCAAACAATATAACATATTAAGCCACTTGTCTAGACCCTTTGTAAATGTTAAGGTAATGCAAACAACCTAACATATTTAGATTAGAATGAATCGTTTTTGGAAATAATTATGTGAATTTTTTTCTTCAAGATTTCGGATTTTTTGTTTTGTGATAATAGATCATAAAATTTGATTTCAATGTGAAAAAACAATTCAAAAATCATTCATACCTGTAAAATTATATTTCTACAACATAACATACTGCTATTACAATCCATTCTTACAGTCTTTAGCAGGAACTTCAGCTAGAATGCAACCATTGTTAACATTAGAAACGATTGGTATACTTAAATATTTACATTAAACCTCACATCGTTTTGACATGAGACGGCCGAGTTTGATTCGTGCCCTCCATCATATTACAAAACTTTTACAATAACTTTCGGGGCATCATTATTAGGAACCACAAAATATACTGTAAACTCAAGGAGGACTTGTTACATTTGCAAGGGATGTACATGTTAGATAATATAGAAGAAATTTCTGCACAGTGGAATGATACCCAAAACAAAAATCCAAAAACAAAAAATAAATAAATATGCTAGTCATTTTTATAAAACTCCATCTTGTATGTACAGGCATTTGACAGGTGTCAGACCAGCCAGCTGTAATCAGTGTGCATATAAGATGAAACAGGATTTGATCTTGAGGAGGCTGAAAATTCTGGGCAGACATGCATCCCAATATAATCTAGTTAAGGTCTGAACTAAATAGCTTTAGAAACTCTCCCTGTCGTTGATCCATAACTGAGATATTGGGATGTGCAGAACCTTTGCAATGGTCCTGGACTTCAGTTTTGCCACTCTCCTAACCGCCTCATCGTAACCAACTAAATTTTCCTTCTTATCCATGTTTACCTCGTTCATATCAATTGAGCATTGCAGAATCCTAGGCGGCACGGATTTCCCAGCGATTGAATTGTCGAATAATTTTCGCACGTACTGCTCTCTCCGTGTTGCTGTCGCCGCCTCTGAAATCTTCAGGTCAGGCAAACAACCTGCCATTGCAGCTTCGTAGCCTTGCTTTCTAGCCTTGCAAATGTTACTGCAAGTACTGGTCAGCGGAACTTCCAACAGCCGGTTGCTCCCACAAATCACACAAAGTCCCTTCAGGAACGCTAGGTACCAGATCAAATGCTGGAGAAGACCTTGCACAACATTGTTATTACTTAATTTGGCCTCGTTTCGCGCCAGAGCAGCCCTGATGTAATCTCTCACCACGCCGGGCAGCAGGTAAGCCAGCCCCAAGGAGGTCTGGGGTTCGACTCCCTCTTGAGAGCAAAGCACTTCCATAGCCTCAGTCAAAAACACCCGGACAGTGAGCGCGCGGTCATTGGCCACACCAATTCGCAGAAGCATGTCATCTCCTTCCAAAAACTCATGAATCGCAACCTCAAATTGGAAATAGGGTTTGTCAAAAACTTGAACTTTACACCACTGAACAACATTTCCTCTCTCCACGGCTTTCGCTTGAATGAGCCTCATCATGGCATTGCAATTATCTGGGGGAAAAAAGCTGGTGGCCCACAGCTCGTCT
>VDFB02186719.1:0-17195 GCA_007258455.2 Sequoia sempervirens
TAGTGCTTGCTAGTTTTTTGGGATAGTGAACTCATTGTAAACTAGGTGAGAGGTCTAAATATTTCAAAAAATGACTTACTCAAGTCATATTTACATAGAGTTTGGATATTATTGAGGGATTTTATGCTTGTAACTTTCTGCCCATACCTAGAGAAGAGAAAAAACATGTTGATAGGTTGGTTGCAATAGGAGCACAATATGATATTTCAAGTGATATTAGAAATGGACAAGTACAACAATATGTAAAAGTTATGGTAAGACCCTCAATACCTAATAATCAAGCGCATTGGCAAGTGTTTAATAGTGGTAATAAAACTACATTTATTTTTATTCAGGAGGCTAAGTTTATAGCTACTAACCAACAGAAATTACTACAATAGTATGGTGAGAAAATTATACCACTAAAAACTAACAATTTACTAGAAGGTTTTGTTTGATTGAAATATTTTTTCAATTATGATGATCAAGCGAAGAAAGGAAAAATCAACATGCAAGTCAAACAAGATCAATAAGAATAGGTGAACGTCTTCAAATGCAAGATTTTGAAATCAGGATAGGTTTACTTTTATTGAGTTATGTCAAGAATATGATGATATTTTTACATGGAAATATAGTTATTTAAATGGATTTGACTCTAAGCTTGCCCAACGTATTATTGAGATTGAAAAAAAATCCTAACCTATAAGTGTAAAAGAATGCCATTGAATAAAAAATTAGAGCCATTCGTGAAAATGGAGTTGAACAAGTTGATAGAAGGCAACATTATATTTCCTATCAAATACACCTCTTGGGTCTTCAATCTAGTTCATGCTAGGAAGAAGAATGAAGAAATAAGACTATGTGTAGATTTCAAAGGCCTGAGTAGACCCTCTCTCAAAGACCACTACATGATACCTTCAATGGAGAAAATCTTATAGGCTTTATCATGTTCTAAGAGGTTTTCATTGTTAGATTTTTTTTTTGGTTATAATCATTTTTTTATAAAGGAATAAGAACAATATTATAAGACTGCTTTCACTATCAAATGGGATACAATGGCATACAAAAGGATGCCCTTTAGACTATCTAATGCTAGAGAAAATTTACAAAGGGCTATGGAAATGGCTTTTCAAGGATTAAAAAACAAGATTGTGTTGGTTTACCTTGATGATATCACTATGTTTTTAAAGGATGCTAACAAACATTTCATTCATCTAAGAAAAGTATTTGACAAGTGTAGAGAGTATGGTGTTTCAATTAACCCAAAGAAGAGTAATTTTTATGTTCATGTGGTGTCAAAAGATGGAATTTCCATGATTGCAAGAGTGAGTGCTATACTAGATTTTCCCTTGCCAAGTCACAATAAAGGTTTGCAAAGTTTCCTTGGGTAAGTGCACCAAGATGGTTCCCAAAAAGGGGGCTTAAGTGGCCACTTTTTTTATGAATTCAGGAAATGCTGACCTTGGACATAAAATTGAAGATAGTTACAAGAAAAATTTTGAGATGGAATGAAAACAAGGATTGAAGTGCTCCGAGTCTACTTTCTAAAATACTAATTTATTTTGAAAATGGTTGAGATTAAGGGGTTCAAAAGAGGGATGTACACAAATTGGTGTTGTTTTTGTCAGAAAAACATAACATAGCAAATCTTGTACAACCTAAGCACGGTGAAATTTTTTGTAGTATTTTTAAAATCATTATAGTTAGAAGTTAGCTAACAGTATTTAGTTGATGCACAATTTTTCTGATAATTTTTTAATGAATATTTGATTTTTTACTAATTTTCTAAGTGGGCACTTCCTAAAAAGCAGAATTTTGGCCGTGCTCCCCCTACAAATTTTGGAGAATAATTGATTTTTTTTTCTTTTTTTTTAAAAAAATTTGTAGAATGGAGTCTAGTTTCTAAAAATGTAATTTATTTGAAATTTTACGATGAATGGTTAATTTATAACAAAAAACACTGAAACACTACTTTTTGGAAAAAGACAGCACAACAAAAGAAATTATGGATGAAAGGCTTAACATTGTCAAAAAGTGAAAAAAAATTACTTTGTTAGATAGCTAAAGAGAGAGCCTAACATTATCCAGGTGTTTGATTCAAGTTTCACATTGAAACATGTGTAATCCTAACGGTGAGCACAAACCCGATTATGTGAAATATTGTAGAATTTGCAAAACAGAATCTGGCCTTGTTGGGAATGCCCTCCAAGCCTTTAGGTTGGTATTTCAAGGCAAGTACTTTCACTTTTTTCTTTTTTTTTAACGCGAGCGTGTTTTTTAAAACTTTTTTCAAAGGTGGCCAGAAAATTGGTACCCAACTTCATGCACCCGCCCCCTTGGTATAATAAAGTTTGTGAGAATATTTATACATAATATAGCTTGTCTTTTGAATCCATTAACAACTATGTTGAAGAAATTTTTTTCTTTCAAATGGACAAAAGAAGGGAAAAGATGTTTTGAAAGTATCAAAGAAAATTTGGTATTTGTACCTACAGTTATTAATCTTTTTTTTTCTAAAGACTTCATCTTGTATGCTTTTGGAAGCATAGAAACAATCTCAACCAAGCATAGAAACAATCTCAACCATGCTAGTTCAACATAATGAAGAAGGTTTGGAGCAACCCATTGCTTTCTTTAGCCAAGGATTGGAAGAACATGAAGAAAGGTATTCTTTTATTGAAAACCATGTATTATATATGATTAGAATCCTTAAAATTTTTAGGCATTTTGTTTCAAATAATAAGACACAGTTAATAGTTGCTCACCCAAATGTCAAGGACATTTTTTTTAATAAATATTTGAATAATAAGAAAGTTGGTTGGATATCCAAAGTCATGAAATATTGCATGGAAATAAAATTCACTAAGCTAGTAAGAGGCAAAGGGTTGTTTAAACAACTGGCTAGTAAGTTATAAAGCAACAAAGAGGTTGAAGAGGAAGTTGTTCTTGTTCTTAATAATGAATACTAAAACTATTTTCCCAACTTCTCCTTCAAGCTAGGTACAGGAAATAATGTATTATCTTCAAATAGGCGAGTTTCCTAAAAGTTTAAATAATGAAAAAATAAGATATTTTAAATTGAAAGCAATTCCATATGTCATTATAGATGACATTTTGTTTAGAAGAGATTTTAATGGTGTCCTGTTAAGGTGTATTGAATATAATGAGATTATAAAAATTCTTGAAGAGTTCCATGATGGGATAGCTGGTGGTCATTTTGCACCAAAAGAAAAAAACCTTAAAATAATGAAAGATGGTTAATTTTATCTTTATTTTTACAAGGATACACATGTACATGGGTAAGAAAGTGCAAAAAGTGTTCTATATTTTTGGGGGAATGAAGGATAGCAACCTTACCATTAAACTCAATTCAATTAGAACAACCCTTCATGAAATGGGGTCTTGATTTTATTGGGCTCATTATTCCACCCTCTAGTTCAGGACACACATGGATACTAACAACAACTGATTACTTTACCAAATGGACATAAGGGGTGGCATTGAAGGAAGCAAATGAAAACTTAGTCCTAAAATTCTATGAAGATCTGGTTACTAGGTTTGTAACTCCTAAATCCATTAGTTCAGATAATGTATTAGATTTTATAGACCAAAACTAACTTATTGGGCTATTATAAATGATATTCTTTAAGTGCTTCATCCAAATATTACCCACAAGGTAATGTTGAAGTTGAATGTACCAATAAAAATCTGATCAGGATCATCATAAGAACTATACAAGATAATCAAAGGACTTGGCATAGAAAACTAAAATTATCTTTATTAGATGATAGGATAACTCCTAAGAGGTCTACAAGAAATTCACCATATTTACATGTGTATGGAAAAGAAGAAAGGTTTCCCATTTCAGGTTAACTACCAACACTTAGCCTCATCAAAGAGCTAGAATTTATGGAGGAAGAACCAACAAAAATCAAAATTGCTGAGCTTATTGATTTGGAAGAAACAAGAAAGAAAACAATGAAAAATTTGGAGTTTCATCAAGCACAAATGAAGAAGAATTTTGACAAGAAGGAAGTCCCAATAGTTTTCAACGAAGGAGATGTGATCCTAAAATGGGATGAGTTGAAAAGAAAACCCAAAAAGTCCACTAAAATTTATGTCATGTGGAGTGACCTCCTTTTGTGATCACAAGTTGCAAGATGCACAATACTTTTCAGCTATCCAAACTTGATGGGGAAGAACTACCAATCTTAGTTAATAAGATTCATCTCAAGCATTGCTATTGAGGTAATGATATAAACTTATAACATAGTAGGATAGGTTTTTGTATCAAATAAGTGTTGTAGCACATTTTATTTTAGTATTTTTCTTTCCTCCAAGTGTTGAATAGAGGTTGTCATTGATGTCAAAGGAGTTCACTACACGTCAAGGGTGTAAGTTTTGGCCTTATCGATGCACCAAAATTTCAAACTGTCAATGCTCAATATAAGCATTAGATAAGATCCATGAGAGGTGATTACACCATATCATGAATCATGTAGTCAGTATTGACCGAGGGGTGGAAGCGCCTAGGCGTGATCACAAGATCCAAACTCGTGACCCTACTCTGATACCAATTGTTGGCCTTGTCAATGCACCAAAAGGTCGACCTGTCAATGTGTAATGCAAGCATTAGATAATATCCAAATGAGGTGATTAGACCATGTCATGAATCATGTGGTTAGTGTTGAGAAAGGGGTGGAAACACTAAGCTTCCAACTGTAAGGCTAAGTAGTACATGAATTATCATTATATACCCCTTATCATTTTGAGTTGTAAAGATTTGTAGGAATAAATGTTACTAGTTATAGTTCCAGAAATGTGTGTGACTATTGTATGCTTGCCATATCATGCATTCATCTACTTTCTATGGTAGAGGTAATCTAAAAGTCTATACCAAAATGTTTTAGCTCTATTCTTAGGGCAGAGAGATTTCTTTGGAAATACAATTATGATTAGTATTTCTTGTAGAAATAAGTTTTGGCTCTATGCTTTCAAATGAGAGTATTTCTACACTAGTTTTATCGTATTCCTATGTTTTTGGAGGATATATTCAACATAAAAAAATATTGTAATGACATAAGGTTCTCTATGTTTGTTTGTCAACCAGTTGGTGTTTGAGACTTGCATGGTAATGGCTAGTAGCATGTAGAATTTAAATCTTGCATGTGGTGTCAAGATAGGACCTAGTTTTAGGTTCATGTGGTAGCACATGACATTATGTTCTTTTGGTAGCAACAAAATTGATTTTTGACCAGTTCTATTACACATTTCATGTAATTTAAATATAGGTCCACCTTATGTCATCCTAGTTATTTATGGGCCCCTAGCCAAAATAGAAGAAGTGTTAATTTAATTCCATGTATATATTCATCAGTCAGATGGATACACAATGGGAATTTTATGAAGTACAAAAGGTGAATATACAAGGAGACAATTGTGAAGCTAGATTTATTCAATGAGAGTTGCATTTCAAAGTGTGTGTCATTATCAGAAGATCATAACAAGTGTGGAAGAGTGTATGTAGCTAGTCCGCAAGTGTATGAGATATCTTAGGCTACAATTGAATATCCATAAGCTTTATCTATGTAATTTTGTAGGACTGGTGTTTTACCTATTATACCAATTCAATTGGGGATTGGTGTCTCTACTAGGTTGGTGCCTACAAACACAATAGGGATTGGTGTCTTCAATAGGTTGGTGCATACTTCATACTATAAAATTCACTTGTATATGCATGTCTACTTTGTGAGGTTGGGTCTGGATAGTAGATCGAAGTAGCTATTCTCAAAGTAGTTTTTCCCATCTTGAGTTTCCATGTATCTTTGGTGTTCTCATGTGCACATGTGTGTGCTTATGTTGTTTCTCAATCATTAGTGTCTACTTTGATTCAAGTTTCATCTCTGATATGTGCATTTTAGTTAAGAGTTTTAAATATATTTGATATATTGATTAACCCCCACCTCTTAGTAGATTGTGTGCCCTTCAGTTGATGCACAATTTATGTTTTCGTTTTAGAGGACTTTTTGGGTCTTTTTAAAAGTTGTTTGGTCTTGTGTTGTTGTTCTTTGTCTCTCTCAACTATACCATATTTTTTTCTAAGTGACTTTATTTCCCAAAGGATATCCAAGGCTACTTGTCTTATATGTTTTAGTAGGCAAAATACCCTCAGATCTTGCCAAAAAAATTGTCTATTTTCCATAATTCTTAGAAAATCATTAAAAAATGCATATGGATTTAATGCATTTTTCTTGGTTTATTGAGTCTTACAGTAAAAAAGAGGCATTTTGAAAAGTTAGGAATATTTTTTATTTAGTTGAGTCTTAGTGAAAGGGGGTTCTTAAAGTTCATCTTATAGTTCCTAAGTCCATTTTCAAAAGCAAAAAAAATCCACGTGCATGTAAAAGGAGGGAAATATTTGGTAAAGTTTCATAAACAGGTCAAGTATCTAGGGTTTTAGGTTGTTTGAATACCATTCACATAGCAATAAAAAAGCTATCATGGTGGTCCATACTAAGCCATGTAGATGTAGGCAATGAGTTTTTTGTTCATTATATTCAATTCTATGTATGATGGAGAGGAATGCAAGAATATGTATGTGGGAATCAACTTGCAAGATTGAAGAGAAAGAGTGAAAGAGATGATGGAGTCTTTGAAAATCAGTTTCTTTTAGACATGTAGGTGGATGTAAATATATACATGAGGCAAGCATGGTTTTTTGTTATATGAAAACCCTTTGTTTCATCTTCACTGTCAAAATGAGATGCATGTAGTTTTCATTTTAAGATGTTAAATATAGAAAGGTATATCTAGAAGTAGGTTTGAGAGTTTTCACAGAGGAAAATACATAAATACATAGAATAATTATTCATGAAACCCTTACATATGAACATCTGATTTGAAAAAAGTTAACCTTTGTCTAAACCCTAGCCATTGATAAGTAAATTTCAGGGAAAACATACATTTAGAAAGGCTCACTAATGAGGTCTATAATTTTTTGTCTCTTTAGATAGTTATGTTCCCATGGAAATTAATTCTTTAAAAAATTCAAAGCTTACTCTTATAAACTCATCCAAGAAGAAAAATACAATGGTATGATAGAGGGTAGTGGGTAGTTTCATACAAAGAGCAATCATCATGCTAGAGTCATCAACATGACAGTCACCATAAAATACTTCCGTCAAAGGAGAGATTTTTTTCTAATAGAATCAAGACAAAGGAACTATGCAAGGGATAGTCAATGATATATATCACAGTGAAAAGGGGAGTTACCATGAGCATGAAAATAAACAATAATTTCATTCCATAGGCCAACTAAGTATGAATATGGGTAGTGTTCATGAAAAGTGATAGGAGGGTAGGAACATATATGATAAGACTTAGGGCAGTAGTCATGAAAACTTGATAAAGGGAATGTCAAAATAAGTAATTCATACTCAAATACCTTAAGACTTATGGGGGTAGTCACTTTAGGATGAAGTTTTATATGTGCCCAAATACAAAGTTCATAGCCAAATTCATTGTGGAAAAATAATATATGAATGATAATATTTCCAATAAAGATTAAAATAACATGTTAGATGAAGGTGTTGCTGAGGGTTTGTGATGAGCCTTGCTAATATAGACTCAAAACCTTTCAATTTCTGCCTTGGGAATTTTGTCAAACACTTGCCATGTAAAGCTGATATATGCTGATATAAACTTTTGATTGCTGTGTTTTTGGTTTTTGACACTTGACAATGATGTTTGAATGCTCTGATACCACTGTGATGAGCCCTGCTGGCTCACTACTCAAACCCCTATTTTTTTCTTAAGTCTATTTGTGTTTTTGAGTTTTTTAGAGAAAATTTATAGACAGAAGAGAAGGTGTGCATCATATAAAAGCTCACAAAATGAAAACTTGAGCAAATTTAATCAAACTGAAATTGTAGAAGGTATTTAATAAGCTCAACAATGGATTTAGAACATATAAACATACCCGAAAGCCTCCAGGTTTTTTAATTAAAAAACGAAGCCAGTTTGCCAGTCTATACATGAAAATCTGATATAATCAAGTGTAGAATAATACAAGCATGAAATCCAACTGAGAAACTGGAGCAAATGAAAGGTAGATGCCAAGTGCTGATGATGGTGAAGAGAAACCCTCAAGAAGGAAGGCGTTTCTCCATGTAGTTGGTACGCCCTAGCTCAAACAGCCACACCTTTCAAGCAAAAAGAAGCCCAAAACATCTCAGATGGTACAGCCATTGAAGTATGATGCCTGCCATGAAGAAAGGAAGAACATCATCCACTCAAACCCTCTGTTGCTGATGTAGAAACCCCACAAAATTCTGATAAGACACTATAGAACTTCTGAATGAAGCTCTCTCAAATTGCACCAATTCAGCTGATCTCTCACAGCCTCACAAGTGCTCACACTGAAGAGATTTCGTTCTCCAATGGTGGATTGCTGCAAACCTGATCACAGGATGAAAGCAAGGGAAAAACCTCCAAGGCAAAGTTGAAATATTCAATAGATGAGTTTCTCATTGCCTAAAACCCTTATATAGCAAAGAGGTGTGAATTTCTAAGGATTAGGGCATACTTTAGGTCATTTAAATATTTTGAAATAACCTCAAGTCCTTTTCAATAGTTTCAGATTTAATATTTGGCCCCCACATAAAGGTATTAGTGATATAAAATTAAATCACCTTTTTTTTCCAAACTTATTTAAGTGATATAAAATAATAAAGTCAATTTGACTTTATAAGAATACTTTAAGTTAAATAATAACTTAAATCACTTAAGTAAGTCTAACTTCCTCAAAACTCAATAGAATTCAGTCGTCAGAAGCAGACAACTCCTGTACAACCAAGGCCTGCAATGAGCCAATCCCTGATCACAAAAGATGAGAACGAACAAACTCTCCAGAAGATACCACTGACCCTCTAACCAAAACAATTAGCCCACAAGTAATAGGCTAACACACTCAAAACAAGATCACGCTAAAAAGGGGGACATTACAATCCGCCCTCCCTGAAATTGCTTGACCGCAAGCAATCTCAACAGCAAAGGATCAACCACTCCACCAGGATCCCAAGGATAGTGCTGCGAAATGTCCCTACTATCATCAACTGTCTTCCGCTGCTCAACACTGATCTCAACTTCACCATGCCAAAAGTGGTGAAGCCAATGCATGGGACTCATCCAAAACACAGTACCAATCATGTCGCCACCTGGATCCCAATATAAACGGTACTCACATCCATCCATCATAATAAAGTAAGAATATCGGGAAGCATCCGCAACAACATCTCTGTCTGTAGCTGGAACCCATGATGTCACCATAACCTGTCAACCCATGAAACCAACCATCTAGCTAATGAAGCTCCTAAATCCCAACTCTGCAAATCATGCCAACTCCAAGTAGGACAACCATCGATCAATGAAGAGTCTAAAAAGATTAAATCACCAAGCAACAAGTAGATAGCTGCCAGATCGTGAGGGTCAAATGTAGAACTATCTGCACGCCTCATCATGTACTCCTCCGAAAACTCCTCTGCCAGCTTAATTTGAAATCCCAATACACTGGAAGGGTCCCAAACGCAATGATCAATGCTCATGTCCTGAGTGCGAGCGATATCTAACTCGATGAGAGGATTATCATACTGAATACCATCTACTCTAGGAAGAGAAACTGGATCGCCATCGTCATCCCATATGCAACTCCTAGAAGAATGAGTCTCCAAACTTTGAACAATTTCAACCTCACATGGTGAATCATTATTAGAACAAGGTACATATTCATATCCATCCTCTCTTTGAGTTAAAAGCCTTCTAAGGTCATCTATCCTTTTATGTCTTGCTATGTTTAGGTGATTGACTTTTTCCTTTACCTCTTGAAGACGTTGTTTTGCATTTGCAGCAACTAACCTAGCCTCCTTGGCCTTCTTCAACCACTCTTCATTCAACATTTCAGACCTTCTAATCTCTTCAATGCCAAAGTACACAAAATCAGTCTTCTTATGCTTGATATCTTCATGTCCACCAATGGATGTAGGGCTTCCATCAAAGGATGATATTATCTCATTGGCTTGCTCATGATCACAAGCTCCTATTTCATGAGAATGATGAGGCATTAAGCTGCTGTCCTCAAACAAATCCGTAATGACATCATGCCATTGTAAAATGTCTCCTTCATCACATGTAGACAAAACACTAGTGGCTGCTCCACTAAGTAAAGGATCAACTTTCACATCCACCTTAATATCTTGGGCCTCCAATAGACTCTCACATGAATGAATAACATTCATCGAACCACAATCTGATTCTTTACCATGATAGGATGAAGTAATGCTAGACTCACCTAATGAAGCATGACAAGAAACCTTATCTTCATTTGGCTGCTCTAATACAACTGGTTTGTCTTCAAACAACACTTGCTCATCCTGAAGTGTCTTGTGCCCAACATCTACTTCAATGTAAGTCTGATTTTTGTCCTCCATAAGATCAGCTGTATGCTGGTCACTAACTGCTGAGAATTCATTGTGAAGATTTCTGGATACTCCACCTGTAGAGACTTCATGTATCTCATTTTTATTTTGTGATGTAGACCTGAAGATGGATGCCATAAACCTTGCTGTTTTATCTAAGGTTGCAGGATCTGAAATCAATTCATTTATCCCTTTCTGATTTTCATCCAACTTTTTCAAACTTTGTTTCAGCTTCTCCATATTCTTGTCCCACTGCCTCTGAGTAATTGAAGTAGCCATGATCAATGCCCAACAGGATGGCAGGAAACCGCTCTGATACCACTGTGATGAGCCTTGCTAATATAGACTCAAAACCTTTCAATTTCTGCCTTGGGAATTTTGTCAAACACTTGCCATGTAAAGCTGATATATGCTGATATAAACTTTTGATTGCTGTGTTTTTGGTTTTTGACACTTGACAATGATGTTTGAATGCTCTGATACCACTGTGATGAGCCCTGCTGGCTCACTACTCAAACCCCTATTTTTTTCTTAAGTCTATTTGTGTTTTTGAGTTTTTTAGAGAAAATTTATAGACAGAAGAGAAGGTGTGCATCATATAAAAGCTCACAAAATGAAAACTTGAGCAAATTTAATCAAACTGAAATTGTAGAAGGTATTTAATAAGCTCAACAATGGATTTAGAACATATAAACATACCCGAAAGCCTCCAAGTTTTTTAATTAAAAAACGAAGCCAGTTTGCCAGTCTATACATGAAAATCTGACTGAATCTAGTGTAGAATGATACAAGCATGAAATCTAGCTGAGAAACTAGAGCAAATGAAAGGTAGATGCCAAGTGCCGATGATGGTGAAGAGAAACCCTCAAAAAGGAAGGCATTTCTCCATGTAGTTGGTACGCCCTAGCTCAAACAGCCACACCTTTCAAGCAAAAAGAAGCCCAAAACATCTCAGATGGTACAGCCATTGAAGTATGATGCCTGCCATGAAGAAAGGAAGAACATCATCCACTCAAACCCTCTGTTTCTAATGTAAAAACCCCACAAAAATCTGTTAAAGCACTGCAGAACTTCTGAATGAAGCTCTCTCAAATTGTACCAATTCAGCTGATCTCTCACAGCCTCACAAGTACTCACACTAAAGAGATTTCATTCTCCAATGGTGGATTGCTGCAAACCTGATCACAGGATGAAAGCAAGGGAAAAACCTCCAAGGAAAAGTTGAAATATTCAATAGATGAGTTTCTCATTGCCTAAAACCCTTATATAGCAAAGAGGTGTGAATTTCTAAGGATTAGGGCATACTTTAGGTCATTTAAATATTTTGAAATAACCTCAAGTCCTTTTCAATAGTTTCAAATTTAATATTTGGCCCCCACATAAAGGTATTAGTGATATAAAATTAAATCACCTTTTTTTTCCAAACTTATTTAAGTGATATAAAATAATAAAGTCAATTTGACTTTATAAGAATACTTTAAGTTAAATAATAACTTAAATCACTTAAGTAAGTCTAACTTCCTCAAAACTCAATAGAATTCAGTGCCGTCAGAAGCAGACAACTCCTGTACAACCAAGGCTTGCAATGAGCCAATCCCTGATCACAAAAGATGAGAACGAACAAACTCTCCAGAAGATACCACTGACCCTCTAACCAAAACAATTAGCCCACAAGGGTCTAAGTAATAGGCTAACACACTCAAAACAAGATCACGCTAAAAAGGGGGACATTACAATCCACCCTCCCTGAAATTGCTTGACCGCAAGCAATCTCAACAACAAAGGATCAACCACTCCACCAGGATCCCAAGGATAGTGCTGCGAAATGTCCCTACTATCATCAACTGTCTTCCGCTGCTCAACACTGATCTCAACTTCACCATGCCAAAAGTGGTGAAGCCAATGCATGGGACTCATCCAAAACACAGTACCAATCATGTCGCCACCTGGATCCCAATATAAACGGTACTCACATCCATCCATCATAATAAAGTAAGAATATCGGGAAGCATCCGCAACACAACATCTCTGTCTGTAGCTGGAACCCATGATGTCACCATAACCTGTCAACCCATGAAACCAACCATCTAGCAATGAAGCTCCTAAATCCCAACTCTGCAAATCATGCCAACTCCAAGTAGGACAACCATCGATCAATGAAGAGTCTAAAAAGATTAAATCACCAAGCAACAAGTAGATAGCTGCCAGATCGTGAGGGTCAAATGTAGAACTATCTGCACGCCTCATCATGTACTCCTCTGAAAACTCCTCTGCCAGCTTAATTTGAAATCCCAATACACTGGAAGGGTCCCAAACGCAATGATCAATGCTCATGTCCTGAGTGCGAGCGATATCTAACTCGATGAGAGGATTATCATACTGAATACCATCTACTCTAGGAAGAGAAACTGGATCGCCATCGTCATCCCATATGCAACTCCTAGAAGAATGAGTCTCCAAACTTTGAACAATTTCAACCTCACATGGTGAATCATTATTAGAACAAGGTACATATTCATATCCATCCTCTCTTTGAGTTAAAAGCCTTCTAAGGTCATCTATCCTTTTATGTCTTGCTATGTTTAGGTGATTGACTTTTTCCTTCACCTCTTGAAGACGTTGTTTTGTATTTGCATCAACTAACCTAGCCTCCTTGGCCTTCCTCAACCACTCTTCATTCAGCATTTCAGACCTTCTAATCTCTTCAATGCCAAAGTACACAAAATCAGTCTTCTTATGCTTGATATCTTCATGTCCACCAATGGATGTAGGGCTTCCATCAAAGGATGATATCTGTTAACACTCATGATCCTGGCTTTCCTATTTCCTTGAATGATGAGGGCATTAGTATGCGTCTCAAACAAATCCGTGATGACATCATGCCATCGTAGAATGCCTCCATCATCATGTGAAGACAAAACACTAGTGGCCGCTCCACTAAGTAGAGGATCGAATTCCACATCCTCAATATCTTGGGCCTCCAAGTCACAATCTGTTTCTTCATCATGATAGGATGAAGTAATGCTAGACTCACCTAATGAAGCATCACAAGAAACCTCATCTTCATTTGGCTGCTCTAATGCAACTGGTTTGTCTTCAAAGAACACTTGCTCATCTTGAAGTGTCCTGTGCCCAACATCTACTTATATGTAAGTCTGATTTTTGTCCTCCATAAGATCAGCTGTATGCTGGTTACTAACTGCTGAAAATTCATTGTGAAGATTTCTGGATACTTCACTTGTAGAGACCTCATGTATCTCATTTTTATTTTGTGATGTAGACCTGAAGATGGATGCCATACGCTGCGCTACTCTGTCTAGTTTTGCAGGATCTGAAATCAATTCATTTATCCCTTTCTGATTTTCATCCAACTTTTTCAAACTTTGTTTCAGCTTCTCCATATTCTTGTCCCATTGCCTCTAAGTAATTGAAGTAGCCATGATCAATGCCCAACAGGATGGCAGGAAACCGCTCTGATACCACTGTGATGAGCCCTGCTAATATAGACTCAAAACCTTTCAATTTCTGCCTTGGGAATTTTGTCAAACTCTTGTCATGTAAAGCTGATATATGCTGATATAAAATTTTGATTGCTGTGTTTTTGGTTTTTAGCACTTGACAATGATGTTTGAATGCTCTGATACCATTGTGATGAGCCCTGCTGGCTCACTGCTCAAACCCTTGTCTTTTTGTTAAGTCTATTTGTGTTTTTGAGTTTTTTAGAGAAAATTTATAGATAGAAGAGAAGGTGCGCATCATATAAAAGCTCACAGAATGAAAACTTGAGCAAATCTAATCAAATTGAAATTGTAGAAGGTGTTTATTAGCATCAACAATGGATTTAAAACATATAAACATACCCGTAAGCCTCCAGTTTATTTAATTAAGAAACGAAGCCAGTTTGCCAGTCTATACATGAAAATCTGACTTAATCAAGTGTAGAATGATACAAGCATGAAATCAAGAAAATGGAGCGAATAGAAGATGAATACCCAGAAATCTGATGGTGAAGAGAGAAACCTCAAGAAGGAAAGTTTCTCCATGTAGTTCAGGTATGCCCTAGCTCAAGCGACCACCTTTCAAACAAAGAAACCCAAAACATCTCGGATAGTGCGACCATTGAAGTATGATGCACATGTGAAGAACATCATCCATCGAACCCTCTGTTACAGTGTGAAACCCCACAAAATTATGATAAGACACTATAGAACCTGAATGAAGCTCCTCTCATTGCACCAATTGGTGATCTCTCTGACCTCACCAGTGCTCTGTGAAGGATTTGGTTCTCCGATGGTGGATTCTGCAAACTGATCACGGGGATGAAAGCAGGGGAAAAACCTCAGGCAAAGGTTGAAATATTCAATAGATAGGTTTCTCATTGCCTAAAAACCCTTATATAGCAAAGGGTCAATGAATTTCTAAGGATTAGGGTATACTGGGTCATTTAAATATTTTGAAATAATATCAGGATTGCTTTTCAATAGTTTGATTTAATATTTGGCCTTTACATAAAGGTGTGTAGTGATATAAAATTAAATCACCTTTTTTTCCAAACTTATTTAAGTGGTATAAAATAATAAAGTCAATTTGACTTTATAAGAATACTTGAAGTTAAATAATAACTTAAATCACTTAAGTAAGTCTAACTTCCTCAAAACTCAATAGAATTCAGTGCCGTCAGAAGCAGACAACTCCTGTACAACCAAGGCCTGCAATGAGCCAATCCCTGATCACAAAAGATGAGAACAAACAAACTCTCCAGAAGATACCATTGACCCTCTAACCAAAACAATTAGCCCACAAGGGTCTAAGTAATAGGCTAACACACTCAAAACAAGATCACGCTAAAAAGGGGGACATTACAATCCGCCCTCCCTGAAATTGCTTGACCGCAAGCAATCTCAACAGCAAAGGATCAACCACTCCACCAGGATCCCAAGGATAGTGCTGCGAAATGTCCCTACTATCATCAACTGTCTTCCGCTGCTCAACACTGATCTCAACTTCACCATGCCAAAAGTGGTGAAGCCAATGCATGGGACTCATCCAAAACACAGTACCAATCCTATCGCCACCTGGATCCCAATATAAACGGTACTCACATCCATCCATCATAATAAAGTAAGAATATCGGGAAGCATCCGCAACACGACATCTCTGTCTGTAGCTGGAACCCATGATGTCACCATAACCTGTCAACCCATGAAACCAACCATCTAGCAATGAAGCTCCTAAATCCCAACTCTGCAAATCATGCCAACTCCAAGTAGGACAACCACCGATCAATGAAGAGTCTAAGAAGATTAAATCACCAAGCAACAAGTAGATAGCTGCCAGATCGTGAGGGTCAAATGTAGAACTATCTGCACCCCTCATCATGTACTCCTCCGAAAACTCCTCTACCAGCTTAATTTGAAATCCCAATACACTGGAAGGATCCCGAACGCAACGATCAATGCTCATGTCCAGAGTGCGAGCGATATCTAACTCGAAGAGAGGATCATCATACTGAATACCATCTACTCTAGGAAGAGAAACTGGATCGCCATCGTCATCCCATATGCAACTCCTAGATGAATGAGTCTCCAAACTTTGAACAATTTCAACCTCACATGGTGAATCATTATTAGAACAAGGTACATATTCATATCCATCCTCTCTTTGAGTTAAAAGCCTTCTAAGGTCATCTATCCTTTTATGTCTTGCTATGTTTAGGTGATTGACTTTTTCCTTCACCTCTTGAAGACGTTGTTTTGCATTTGCAGCAACTAACCTAGCCTCCTTGGCCTTCCTCAACCACTCTTCATTCAGCATTTCAGACCTTCTAATCTCTTCAATGCCAAAGTACACAAAATCAGTCTTCTTATGCTTGATATCTTCATGTCCACCAATGGATGTAGGGCTTCCATCAAAGGATGATATTATCTCATTGGCTTGCTCATGATCACAAGCTCCTATTTCATGAGAATGATGAGGCATTAAGCTGCTGTCCTCAAACAAATCCGTAATGACATCATGCCATTGTAAAATGTCTCCTTCATCACATGTAGACAAAACACTAGTGGCTGCTCCACTAAGTAAAGGATCAACTTTCACATCCACCTTAATATCTTGGGCCTCCAATAGACTCTCACATGAATGAATAACATTCATCGAACCACAATCTGATTCTTTACCATGATAGGATGAAGTAATGCTAGACTCACCTAATGAAGCATGACAAGAAACCTTATCTTCATTTGCCTGCTCTAATACAACTGGTTTGTCTTCAAACAACACTTGCTCATCCTGAAGTGTCTTGTGCCCAACATCTACTTCAATGTAAGTCTGATTTTTGTCCTCCATAAGATCAGCTGTATGCTGGTCACTAACTGCTGAGAATTCATTGTGAAGATTTCTGGATACTCCACCTGTAGAGACTTCATGTATCTCATTTTTATTTTGTGATGTAGACCTGAAGATGGATGCCATAAACCTTGCTGTTTTATCTAAGGTTGCAGGATCTGAAATCAATTCATTTATCCCTTTCTGATTTTCATCCAACTTTTTCAAACTTTGTTTCAGCTTCTCCATATTCTTGTCCCACTGCCTCTGAGTAATTGAAGTAGCCATGATCAATGCCCAACAGGATGGCAGGAAACCGCTCTGATACCACTGTGATGAGCCTTGCTAATATAGACTCGAAACCTTTCAATTTCTGCCTTGGGAATTTTGTCAAACACTTGCCATGTAAAGCTGATATAT
>VDFB02186720.1:0-22661 GCA_007258455.2 Sequoia sempervirens
TCCTAAAAAAAGACCTAAAAATAAAAAAATGTCCTGAAAAAAGACTTAAAAATAAAAAAATGTCCTGAAAAAAGACCTAAAAATCAAAAAATGTCCTGAAAAAAACACAAAACTTCCAAAACAAAGTCATATTAGTTAGCATAGCCACGTCAACTTAAGTCTTGATTAGTCTTTGTCATTGTCAAACTACATTGTCTTTGCGCATTTTCTATGTAGGTAAGGCTCATCTTCGAACCCCCGAGACATTAGGTCAGTCCTATTAGGTTTGTCAAAATAAATCATGACTCAATCTTTCATCAGCAAGACAAAGTCTTTGGTCATGTCGAACTACATTGTCTCTGCACATTTGATACATAGGTAAGGCCATCAGTCGATGAGTCCCCGAGACATTAGGTCATTCCTTTTAGGCTGGTCCAAATAAAATCATGGAATTTGTCACAATCATCACATCAGTAAAATAATTCACACACAGTCAAACTCAGACACAAAACAGTCATTCGAAACGTCAATGTCAAAATTGGTCAAAATCAAACAACACAGTCCAATCAATCATTTGTCAACACTAGTCAACTTGCCAAAACATATTAGTCAAAACAATGTCAGTCTCGTCACTCTTTGGTCCTCTTCAAGATGTGTCCTTCTTGGATTTGGACCTCGTCAAAATGTCCTTTTCATTTTTTAGTATGTGTCCTTCCTGAAAATAGGCTCCGACAAACTATCAACACTGTAAAATTAGCAAAACTCTTAAATTGTCAAAACTGTCAAATCGATAAGAAATAAATCTTTGGAAAACAAACATTTGAAAAAAAAAACATTGGCAAACAAAATAAAATGGTTGTTAATCTTTTTGGTCTATCTTGGTTGTTTTGTCTTATATTTTTTACTCTCTTGTCTTTTCCAGGTCATGTTACTAACTACCTCAAAGATGTCCCGCGAAGGATTTAGAGGTGCGATGACGTCTCCTGGCCTATTTTATTTTCTTTGACTGTTGTTTGTGGATTGTCTCAACAAAAAGACTGGGGCAACATGACCCTTAGTATGAGTTAGGACATTCCTTGTTTGTGACTGTCTGTTTTTCAAGTGGATGACCTTGCACACCTTGGTCTATGTCATATCATGGTGTTTGTTGTCCATTTGTGTCATTTTTACCAACCAATGAGGATTAAGAGCAATAAATATTAAAGTCCTATGTCAATGTTTTGAAGGATTTGGTCTAGGAACTAACATGCATCTTCTTTAGTCTTGTCATCTTTTCTCACTCATCTCATATAGGCATTGCATCCATATCATCATCCATTTTTATTTTTTATTTTGCACTAACATTTATTTGTCTCTTCATATTCTAGTCTTCTGATTAATTTCGAGAGGACACCCTTGTTCTTGGAACCTGTATGTCCTCTCGAGGGGGCATACCATAATCATCCTCGTCTTTTTTCCTCATCTTATTTTGCACTGGGGCATATTCTCGACTTATTTTCTTTGTCACAATGCGACATGCTACATTATGACAAAGAGGGGCAAAATGTAGACACATAAAATTGTCCTAGGCTTGCAACTCTTACATTATTCAACATTGACCCTTTCATTCTTAATTTAATTAAATAATTTTTAATTACTTAATTATTTTCTAAAGTCATAATTCTTTTAATAATTAAATAATTTTAATTATTTAATTAATTCATTTTTATCTTTATTCTCCCTTGATTAATTAAATAAATTTTATTTATTTAATTACATCACTAATTAAGTAAAATATTGTTTATTTAATTTTTATCCACTATCCACTATAATTAAATAATTATTTTAATTATTTAATTATTCATTGGCCACTTCTCTCATAAATTGAATAAATTTTATTTATTTAATTTGGTCCACTCTCTTGAATTTTTAATTAAATCATTATTTAATTCAAAATGATTCTTTTTTGTCACATTACTCTATAATTAAATAATATCTTTATTAGTTAATTATTCATTGGTCACCTAGATTAAATAATTTTTATTATTTAATTTCTCTAGCAACCTCTTTGTCTATGCCAATCTTATCTTCCACATCAAATCTTATCTCTTGACATCTCATTTAATTTTAGCCCTTGATTGAATTATTTTATAATTCAATCTTAGCCCTTCATTTCTTGTCATTGCTCTAATTTTGACCTTACCCTAGTCCATACTACAACATTCAATTTTCACCATTGATTCTAGGGTATTTGTCATCTTCTCATCCTAGCCACACATACAAAATTGTTGTTTCTATAAAATAGCAATTTTGTTCTTATTTTGGGATTATGCTCATTCTGTCAACTTAGGCTATTATTATTGTCATTTGCAGTCATTGTCATTTTAGTCTATTGTGAAGTCATTTCTTTTATACAAATCTTTCAACATTTGCATAGGGCTTTGGCATTAGTGTAGGTGCTCATTTGAAATCTGAGGACCTCATTCGATTTGCTGCAAACTAGAAGATGTAACAAAGGTGAAGCATGGAAGATGAAGATTTATGGTAACATTGGTCCTTTATTTTCATGTTTATTTCCTTTGTGCTTTGTTACTTCAATGGATTTTTGGTGTTTATTGTTTAATAAGCTAACTATCTAAATTTTCCATAGATACAAGGACAAGCAAGTGAATGTTGTATGTGGCATAGGACAATGGGACACATTGGCTTTGACAATTTTATGAAGATTAACTCATTGCATTTGGTAAGAGATATGCCTAAGATAATCAAGCCTATATGTACAATGTGTAATGAATGTTAGTTTGGTAAGTAGAAAAGAATAAGTTTCAAGTCTAAAGAATATTCTTCTTGTAGACATTTATAGTTGATACATACCGATTTGTGTAGGCCTACAAGAACAAAAAGTCTAAAAGGAGAAAGGTATTTCATGATTTTTATTGATGATTGCTCTAGGATGACATGGGTCACTTTCTTGAAAGATAAATTTGATGCTTTTAGTAGATTCAATATTTTTAAATCAATGGTTGAGAATGAAATGAATGCAAAAATCAAATGATTGAGGTCTGATAGAGGAGGTGAGTTCACTTAAAATGAGGTCAGTGACTACAATAAGAGATTGGGAGGTATAGTTGAAAGGAAAAAATTTAAGGTTGATGAAGATCTACATCTGAATATGAATGATATTGAGGACTATTGATCTAATGCACCTCCCTACTCTGAAGAAGATAAAGAAGAATATGTTGAAGAGAAAGAACAAACAATGGAAAAGCTCAGCAAGACTACTACAAAGTATGTTCAAATAAATCTTTCAAAATATCAGATTATTGGAGATAATAATGGAGTGCTAACTAGAAGAAGGTTTGAAAAACCAAATCAACAAGTAAAAAAAATTTTACTATAAAAAATGGAACCAAATTGTTGATGTCAACAAGGATGTAGGATGGATATAAGCAATGGTGGAAGATTTGAATCAAATTGAGAGGAATCAGACTTGGGAGTTAGTTCCAAGGCTCCTAGACAAGAATGTGATAGGATTTATAAGTGGTTATTCAGGAATAAGTTGAATGAGGAAGGAGAAGTGGTAAGAAAAAAAGCAAGATTGGTTTGTAAAGGCTATTAATAGGTAGACGATATTAATTTTGAAGAAATTTTTTTCTCTAGTAGAAGGAATGGAAGAAATCAAAAAATTTGTTTCTTTTTCTACATACAAAGACTTCAAAGTGTATCAAATGGATGTGTGACATAGATTTTAGTAATCCAAAAATTCTTGCTCTCTTCCTAAGATTTTTTGCCTAGAAAGAGAGATTTAGGGGTTCCAAAATGCTTATGTACATTCAAATTTGGATGTATGCAATGTGATGTGATGGAAATGAGCTAAAATACATGAAATTGACTAATGAATCTAATCTAAAATGAATACAAAAGTGCAAATTAAGCTATGTTTTAAAACACATTGTGATATGCAAACAACTATGAACGATTAAGAAATAGAGAGAAATATGCAGAACAAAAGGCACATGGTCAAATCTGAGTACACCTGGAACTTGTGTGAGCTTTCTGGAGTGTCTGGAATGTTGATGATTTTTTTTATTTTTGACAGTGGGACTCATTCACCAAGGGTGGCAAATCAGTCTTCCTACTGTTGAAAAAGTGTCGAGAACTGATTTTTGACAACCGAGAGTTGATTTATGACAAAATGAAGATTTTTAAAATTTCAAGTGGGACTCATTTGCCAAGGGTGGCAAATCAATCCTCCCCAATATTTCTAGAAAATCAAGAGACAACACTACTACTCTAGATCAGGCAATGTTTTAATATTAGGTTGTCGGGGTCAGCTATGTAGAAAATAGGCTAAAAATGTACAAAATGCTTGAAAAGATAATGAGTTGACTTGAAGAGCCTAGTTGACTTGAATTCCACTTTTCAACACATTTAAACTAGTTAAATCTACAAAACAAAGTTTCAAATACACATGCACAAAGGGGAAAAATTTTGGGGGGTTAGTGAATAGGAGTTTTCCTTGGTCAAACCCTAGTTTGGTAATCAAACCTAATAAAGATAAATGAACTATAAAGGAAATGATAAATGAATAACATGCAAGTATTAAAAACTTACCACATCCTTGAATATGCAAATCTGAAGTGATGTCAATGGTGGCTCCCACTCACAAAAGGATATGAATATCACAATAAAACTTTCTTGGGAATTGGACATTCTAACAAGTGACTAATATCTCTCTGTGGACGTTCATTTTACTTGTCAAACCAGGGGACATAGACTTTAAATGGCGCAGAAAAATATATGCACTAGGAACTCGTTTCGGTCAAATCCTAGCAGAAATACATACTGGAAAGAAATTCTATCTAAGCCACAGAACGGTAATGCGAAATTCTTTAAGTCAACTATGATAAAAATCATAACTATGATTGAAACACAAACTATAAACTGGCCTTATGTTGCAGGAACAGTCACAAGGATGGGCTCTCTATGCTATAGGAGCACTATAAGACTGAGTTTGTATGAAAACTTCAAAGATGAAAGCTAACTGAAGATCAACAGAAAAGAACAACTAACTAAATAACTACAGATACTTACTAAGTGGCCCCCCTTAGCAAGCATCTACTGATTACACGGATGTTAAACTCAGAACTTCATTGAACTTTATTCATGAAAACAAAATGATATACATTGTTTTGTTGATATGAGGACTAACAACAAACTCTGTTTCTGGTCAAACAGATTCTATCTTTCATTATCATATTGATTCTTACATGATATCTGCTACTCTATTTCTATCTTACTCTAACTATCATCTATCTTGTCTCTTCTCCCTCTATTCTCCTTACTCTCTCGTGCATGAGGAGTATCTTATTTAAAAATAGGAGAACAACTAACTAACCCTATCAAAGAAAGACATGGAAGTAAAGTATACCCCTGAATCAAGGAACAAACTTTATAATGAATTTATGCGTTCAACCTGATTCAAAGAGAATCTAGTGCTCCACTCTTTCTAGATTGAATGTCATTAAAATTCTTTCCCAAGGTTTTGGTCAAAGAGTCTTCGCCAAAGCTTCCTCGAAGTCATGCAGGAGATGGACTTTAATACAAGGCCGAGATCGGCTGCGCTTGACTCGATCATTCTTCAACAACCTGTGAAAGAAAAGGTAACAGATGCCCAAGAAAATATGTATGGCACATACACGATATATATTCATTAATCACACATTTTAAATTTACTTCATCATTCAAAAAACTTTATACGATACACCAGTCATTTTTCGGGAGTCAACAGGGCAATAAATGCAATCAAGTCAACACAATAAGCTGCAAGAGTATAAAGGTATCTTGCTATAGGATATCCCAACAAAAGGTTTCAACAAAGTTTAAAAAGCCATGAAATAGAAAAATTAAAGTCATTTAAAAGTTTATCATATCATCAAATTATGAGCATATTTTAAGCTCATCAAATGGCTACTCCAAAGTGCTTGAAAGTGCTTGAATTGAAGATGAAAAATGCTTGATTTCTTGATTGAATGGGTGATTGTAGGAGAATGCTTGAATGAGTTAGGAGACGTAAAAAAAGGTTAAAATCACATATTTATACAAATCTTGTGCCTTAGTATCCATTCATACCTCATCACTGGCCGACATGAAATGAATTTGAGTAAAATCCTGAAAGAAATTTTGAAATATTTTGAATTTGGGGCCAATGGGGACTCATTCACCACCCTTGGAAAATGAGTCCTACCTAGGACCCAAAACCAAGTGTCAAGAATAATGTTATGTTTAATCTTGTTTTTTAGGATAGGACCCAAAAATACACTTAATATAAGAATATGATGGCATAAAAAGATAAAATAAAGCATGAGAAGGGTGTAAATAGTGAAAATGTGCCTAGAAAGGCATGATATCTTGTTACAAGACTTTACAACACTTCAAAATAGGACTTTTTGATGAGTGAAAAGGTGGTTTTTAGGTGAATTGCATTAAATAGATTCTAGAAGAATGTAGAAATGTCCTACAACACTTCACAACACTTTTAGAAGACATCGTTCTTTGAATTTTAGCACCAAAATAAGCATGTTCAAGCCAAGATACATTATAAAATTAAAGCAACATAGTTCCAACACTATGAAACAAGACCTAAAAGACCATGAAGATGGGAGGGTCCATTTTTCAATGGTACATTTAGCCCCCACTTTATTGAGAGAAACTTGCTTCCTCACAATAAAGTAGCCATGAACATCAAAGAGAAGAGGGTTCAAATGCACTTATATTAGCAAGATGGAATGCAACAAACATGGATGATCAAGCCCCCAAGATGAAGATCCCATGATAGATTGAACATAAATACAAAGAAACACACAAGTGTTGAGAGGAATTGAGTGAAGCTTCGATCTTCAATCCAAATAGTTGTGAAAAGAGATCTAGGTTGATTGTTTGAAAAAGAGAATGTGTACTCACTATAGGGCCATAGAACTAGTTGTCTATGGGGTGAGAAATCCCAAGAAGTAAGATACATATGCTAGTTGGTATACACTCACAAACATGCAAAAAGTGACTATGGGGAAAAGTCATGCCGCTAGTTGGGCTTCCTACTCAACCATGCCAAAGCTATACCCATTCGATAACTTTAGCAAGGTGTCGTAAAGACAAAGCAAATGTAAATGCAAATGTTAGTTTAAGGTTTTATAAGATAAGAAAAATAGGATGGCACCATAGGCATGCCAGTTGTGTTATGAAAGGTGGCCAAACAAATAAGACAACTCCACAGGCATGCAAGTTGTGTTATGCAAGGTGGATGAATGAGAATGCAATATGTAAAAATGTTATGTGTAATATGTTCAAAGGAGTCTTGTTCAATTTATGCAAGTTCAGTCACTTAGGGAACATTGTGTCTAATGTCTCAAAAACAGGACCAATCAAAGAGTAGTATATTCTCCACTTAGGGGATGCAATGCATCGCATCAAACCAAAGAAAGGAATGCAATATGCTAAGAAATATCACAATTATGAAGGACATTGCACCCAATGTCATCCACAAAGTGATAAATGCATCACATAAACAATAAGGCTTCATTAAGAATGCAAATGAAATAATGGTAATGTATTCCCCCACTTTAAAGGAATTTCTACACATTGTTCTGTGAGAAATTACTTGAAAGTAGAGAAGAAAATAAAATGCAAAAAGAAAACAAGACATGAGAGCCAACTTGAAAGCTCTATGCCAAGTCATATGTTTCAAAGTTAGGCTACACCATGTCAAGATGGAGGAGAAAGGAAATGAAAGAAGGGAGTTTCCCCACATAAAAGAAAGAACACCAAACACATAGGGGATCTATGGCTTTTGGGTCAGTATATTCAATGCCAAAATGTTTTGTATGAAAGAGCTCATAATTGTCATCATTCCCCAAAGCACATAGAATTGGAAGAATGACACAAAGAGAGAAATGAAAAATGAAAAAGAAAGTCTATTTTGAGTCAACATGGAAGAGAAATTGTTGTCTCAACACTTTGCATCATCCCCAAAAAGAAAAAAACAAGCAAAAAGACAAAAAAGAAAAGTGAAAAAGCTTTTGGGTCAACATAAAGGAGACATTTCAGTCTCAATGCCTTGCATCATCCCCAAAAGAAAAAACAAAAGGAAAGACAAAGACAAAAAGGAAAAGAAAAGGGGGTTTTTGGGTCAACCTAGAAGAGACATAGGGCATCTCAATGCTTTGTGTCATCCCCAAAAGGAAAACACAAAACAAAACAAAAAAAGATAAGGACCATTTGGGTCAACATAGAAGAGACATAGGGCGTCTCTATGCTTTGTGTCATACCCAAAAGAAAAAGAAAAAAAAAAGTGAAAAGACAAGGACCATTTAGGTCAACATGGAAGAGACATAGGGTGTCTCTATGATTTATGTCATTCCCAAAAGGAAAACACAAAACAAAAGAGAAAAGTAAAAGACATGATAAGAAGAATAAAGATACACATAGAAGAAGTGTACAAAGAGAAGGAAACATCAAACACACAATACGGGGGAACACAATACACACATGAAAAGAAGAAGGAAAATCAATGAGGAAAAAAACTTAGGAAAATACAAGTCATCCATAAAGTCATCTGCCCCCCAATCATGTTTAGTGGAATGCGAAGGTGGCTGACCGTTTAAAGGAGGAATCGCAAGTACTGAACTAGGAGTTGTACCAAGTTCTTCACTTGGAGGAGATGATTTATCATTTAATCTCACTATAGATGAAAATAAAGAGTTCAATTCCTTGTTTATTGCTTCATATATGTTAGGAATTTTCACATCTTCATTGTCATCATCAATATTAATAATGATGAGAGGATAAAGGGTGATTTCTAAGGATGGATGTATCAAGAGTGTGGGTTGGATGGGTTCATTTTGTTGAAATTGTTGGGTTGGAATTTCATGTGGTCAGTGAGAACAAGGAGGATGGTCATCTATATCTTTTGTCAATGGTAAAGATTTATTGTCATGATTGGTTTCTATATGAGCAAGGAGATGACGATGACATCGATGTTCCCAAGGAGCACGGCTCCATTTAATTCTATTTTGGAGTTGTTGAGATGTAAGATTCGATTGAGTTGGCATATGTTCTTCTACTTTCAAAAGGAGAAGAGCAGGAGAAACTGAAGAGGAAGGATCAACCACTTTCTCTTTCACTTTATATACTTGTTTGGTATGAGGAAGTGAGGTAGGAGTTATTTCTTGGCCTCTTGGTCATTTAGACGATGGCTGAGAAGTATCAGGATGAGATTGTTCAATATGAGATTTAGGTGTAATCATGGTTTCATTGAGGATAGGATGAGTAGAGGTGGATGGAAATGTGTTACAAAGAGATAATTCAGCAATATTTTTGGCTTCAAACTTTTGATAAGCAATGTAAAAGAAGTCCTTACAAGGAGTGATAGGTTCCATGGGTTTAGGCCAAAAGGATTCTAATGAAAAGTTTCCTTTGGAAGAAAAAGTATTAAAACCACTATGGTGTATGGTGAATACCTCATTTCCATGTGGAAAATTCAAGCACTTGTGAATGACTGATGGGACCAATTTCATTGAGCGAAGCCAAGGAAGGCCTAGCCACAAATGAAATTGGTTGGATTGTGGAATAACTTAGAAAATTTTACCTCCAAAGTCTTAGGTCCTATGTGTAAAGGAATTACAATTGCTCCAATCGTAGGGCATGCAAAACCATGATGTGTTTTAATCCATGCAGTCGGTGGTTTATAGTTATCTTGATATAGATCATGTAATACTATAAATTATTTTATGATCACATTCTCACCACAAGTGAGATCTATTAATATCCCTTTAGTAGGTTTATCGTAGATTCTACTAGATAGGTAAAGAGGACCATCAGGAAGTTTTGGTAATATGTCTTTGGTAAAAAAAGTAATATCAAGAGATTGAGTGGTTTGGACCTCGCGAGGGATAACGTCTATCATAGCGACAATTTTATCCATAGGACTAGCTTGGGGAATAGGAGGAGATGTATCAGGTTGTTCAGTGTGTGTATCAGTAGTCATTACATCAGGCTTTGACGGTTCACTAGCCTTGACGAATGAGGTAGTATGGTTAGGCATAGGGTTGGTGAAGATTTGGAGATTTTGGTTAGGGGGTGCAACAGACTTATTGCCCTAATCACTAACACCCATAATGGTCAATTCACCTGAATCATTGAGGTCTTGAACTAGATGTTCAAGATGCCTAAAATGTCCAGTTTTGTGGCCATTTTGATGATGAAAATGGAATTAAGCATTAGGCTTGAAGGTAGGAGGTAGGGGTTGATTACGATCAAGTGGTCGAATAGGTGATAGGGTAACCATGCATTTTTGGATGAGTTGGTTCATTGTCTGATGGAGAGGGTCAGGTAAAGGAGTGAAATGTCTATTTGGATCACCATAATGATAAGGCACGATTGTTTTAGAGGCAGCCATTGAATTTTGAAATTGTGAAGTTGGTTGTTGTTGGGGTGAAGGAGGTGAAATAAATTGTAAGAAGCCTCGGTTAGGTTTGTGGAAATTTTGTGTGTTTTTTTGGTGTTGATTGTTATTTTCAGTTTTGTCAATTCAGCTAGAAGTGGATTTTGACTCATGCCTTGAAACTGAATTTTGATACTCACATAAGCTTGTAAACAAATGAATGAATGAAGGTAATTTCATAATCGTAAGCTTATCTTGGAGGTTGGTGTGCAAATTCTCAATAAACATCTTCTACAAATGTGCATCTGGTATTTGGACATCAACTTGAGCATATAAGGACTAGTAACGAGAGATGAAATCAGTTACTTTTTCATCAGTGTTTTGTCTACACCGCATAAGATCAACCATTGTCTTTTTAGGTGTCATGTGCACTTGAAAGTGATTAATGAAAGCTTCTGCCAATTCATTAAATGAACAGATGGAATGATTAGGCAAGTTGGAAAACCATTCTAAGGAAATATCCTTCAAGGTCCTTGGAAAGAGTATTGCTAAGAGTTTATCATCAAGGATAAAATCACAACACAAGGTAGTAAAAGAATTGACATGGTTATAGGATCCCCTTTCCCTCCATATTTCTTGAATCTCAGCATTTTTATCCCTTCTCGAATCAGGTTATATAAGATTTATAATGATAAGGGGCTGCTATGAACAAGATATGTGGTTGGAGTAGTTTGAGCTTGACTAATGTTGGCAAGTTGGAGTGTAGGTGATATTAGGGGAAGAGGAAGGAATAGTAAGGGGTGTGAAGGTGGTGGAAGGAGGTTGTGATGCCACAAAGGAAGTAGGAATGCTTGTGGAAATCGAGAAAGAAGTAGTGACATAATTGGATTGATGTAAAGTTGTATGGACTTACGGATTGGTGTAAGTTGGTATGGAAGCTATAGTTGAAGGAGGAGGAACTTGAGATGCTCCGTGGGTGATTGGAATGTTTGTTGATGGAATATTGGAAGAGGCATGTTTATTGTAAATCTCGACTATTTTTTTTAGCACTTGCAAGCCATCATCACTTTCAATTAAGCGATGAAGGTTCTCAATAGCGGGTATAGTAGTGTTGGAAACATTTTCAGGTGACATGTCTTGTTGTAAATGTGTAACATCTTTATGAATGTGAATAAACTTTTCTTGCGGGAGAGACTTGTTTTGATTGTCAACATGCATAGGATGGAAATGGGAAGGCATCGAAGTGGTATTGTTAGGGCCTAATGCACCATTATCCATACCAGGAGTAGGAGCTCATGAGATCCTAAGGTCCACAATGAAATTTCTATTGTGGGATGCCATGAGTCTCAAAACTCTTCTCACTAAAGGGTATGTGTAGGATCATCATGGAAAAAATAGGCCCTTAAGTGGCAAAAAATTCAAAAAAATCAGAGTTAGGCAACTTGACGTAAAAATTTGAATAATTTATCCATATTATTTCAAAAATATGTAAAAATAGAATCTATAGAAAATTTAATGTAGTTACTAAACTACTAGGTTTGTTTAAAAATAATAATAATCTATTTGGTGAAAATTTGAAATTTTAATGCAGTGGTACTTAAATTTCAGGGAAAAAATATGTGTCTATCTAACCACCCTAACCACAATGAAATGATAATATTTTTTTATAATATTTTATATATAAGTAGAGGAATCATGCCCCAATGTGATGTATTTTTTTTGTAATTTTTTTCCAAGTAAATAATTGAATGTGAATTTTTTATTACAAGTTTTTAAAAAATATAAAAAACTTGTATGTCTGACCACCTTAACTTGGTCAAAACTTCATGAAATTCAATTTTTTTTTTTTAATCCTATAGTATGCGAAGCATAGAATGTGATGCATGTTTTGGATTCAAAAAATGTGATATCGTTTCAAAGCTATAGATGTTTTTAATTAGCCTATCAATTAGGAATTATGTTGTAATTTGAATAGAAAATTAATAATAATTACTTATTAAATTTAAAATAAAGCATAATTTATATCAGTGGAAAGTTGAGAATCTCCTTTAAAAACCCTTTTTGCTTCATCAATTTTTTGTAAAAAAATAGTCGTCAGCCACATACCCATCATATTGCCACTTTTTGGCCCATCATGATCCTGCACATACCCTAAAGTATTATCAATAGGGCACCAAACACTCATGCAAGTACCACAAAGGTAGGGTGGATGGAAATGCAAGCTAATCTAAGAACGTAAAATGAAAATAATAGAAGATCTACTAATTGTAACAAACATGTGAATACAAAGAATAGAAATGCAGGAAAATGCCATAAACAGTGCAAAATTAATGTCTAAATATGCATAGGGACTGTTTCACCCTAGGTGGCGAATGAGTCCCAGGATGCAAATTTTTTTGTATTTTTTAGAATTTAAGAATGATTTAAATTTTTTTTAGAATGCAAATACAGACACAGAATGCAAGAATGAAAACTAAATGAGTTTTTCACGAATGCAAAATGAAACATTCTAGAATGCAATAACAACTCAATGTCCTAATTGAATGTCAATCCAAATGAAAACTAGGATGCAAGATATGAATGCAATCAGAAGTTTAAAAATGTTCAAAAGTCAGGTTCACCAAAATATGGCATAGATCTTAGGAACCCAAAAATGCTTGCTTTCTTCCTCAAATTTTTCACCTAGAAAGAGAGAGATTTAGGGGTTCTAAAATGCTTATGTACATTCAAATTAGGATGTATGCAATGATATATGATGTAAATGAGATAAATTAAATGCAATTGAATAATTAAGATGATCTAAAATGAATGCAAATGTGCAATTTAAGTGATGTTTGAAAACACACTGTGATATGCAAGCAACTTTGAAAGATGAAGAAATAGAAAGAAATATGCATAACAAAAGGCACAGGGTCAAATCTAAGTGCACTTGGAAGTTGTGTGAGATTTTTGGAGTGTTTGGAATGCTGATGAATTTTTTTTATTTTCCACAGTAGGATTCATTTACTAAGGGTGGCGAATCAGTCCTCCTACTGTTGAAAAACTATCGAGAACTGATTTCTGACAGTCGAGAGTTGATTTCTGAAAAAATGAAAATTTTTAGATTTCAAGTTAGACTCATTCACCAAGCATGGTGAATCATTCCTCCCCAAGATTTCTAGAAAATCAAGAGACAACACTGCTACTCCAAATCTTGTAATGTCTGAATATTAGGTTGTCGGGGTCAACTTTGTAGAAAACAGGCTGAAAATGTTCAAACTGCTTGAAAAAATGATGAGTTGACTTGAAGAGCCTAGTTGAATTGAATTCCACTTTTCAACTCCTTTAAGCCTATTAAATCTATAAAACAAAGCTCCAAATACATATTCACAAAGGGGAAAAATGTTGGGGGGTTAGTGAATAGGGGTTTGCATTGGTCAAACACCACTTTGGTAATAAAGCTCAATAAAGATAAATGAACTATAAAGGAAATGATAAATGAATAACATGCAAGTATTACAAAATTACCACATCCTTGAATATGAAAATAGGAAGTGATGTCAATGGCTGCTCCAAAGTGCTTGAATTAAAGATGAAAAATGCTTGATTGCTTGATTGAATGGATGATTGTAGGAGATTGCTTGAATGAGTTAGGAGATGTGAAATGAGGTTAAAATCACATAATTATACAAATATTGTGCCTTAGTATCTATTCATACCTCATCACAGGCCAACATGAAGTAAATTTGAGTAAAATCCTAAAAGAAATTTTGAAATATTTTGAATTTGGGGCCAATGGGGACTCATTCGCCACCCTCGATGAATGAGTCCCACCTGGGGCCCAAAACCAAGTTTCGGGAATAATGTTATGTTTAATGTTGTTTGTGAGGATAGGACCCAAAAATAAACTTAATATAAGCATATGAGGGCATAAAAAAACAAAAGAAAGCATGAGAAGGGTGTAAATAGTTAAAATATGCCTAAAAAAGCATGAAATCTTGTTACAAGACTTTACAACACTTCAAAATATGACTTTTTAATGATTGAAAAGGTGGTTTTTAGGTGAATTACATTAAATATAGTCTAGAAGAATCTAGAAATGTCTTACAACACTTAACAACACCTTCAAAAGACGTCATTCTTTGAATTTTAGCACCAAAATAATTATGTTCATGCCAAGATACATTATAAAATTAAGTCAACATAGTTCCAACACTATGAAACAAGACCTAAAAGACTGTGATAATTGGTAGGGTCAATTTTTTGACTGCACAGGATGTCAAATCAGCTTTCCTAAATAAAGGTTTGAAAGAGGTAGCCTACATAGAGAAACTTGATGGATTTTGACTATTAGAAGAACCAATCATGGCATGCAAACTCAAACAAGATCCTAGGGCTTGGTATGCAAGGTTGGATAAGTATTTGCTTCAACAAGGACTCAAGAAAGGTACCATAGATAGTAATTTTTACTTCAAGATTGAGAATGAAATTTTTTATAAGTAGTCGTGTATGTTGATGACATATTCTTTGGTAGAAATGGTGAGATGTGCATGAATTTTTTTAAATAGATGCAAAAGAAATTTCATATATCTATGAATGGTGAGTTTTCTTTCTTTCTTAGGCTTCAAATTTCTCAGCTAGATGATGATATCTTTATTTATCAAGAAAATTATGTCAAGGAGATGTTGAAGAAGTTAGGGATGGAAGATTGTAATTTGGTTAGTACTCCCATGGTTACTAGTTGTTATTTGAGAAAAGATGATGAGTCTCCCCTAGTTGATCATAAACTATATAGACCTATGATTGGAAGTCTGTTGTATCTAACTACTTCAATACCTGAAATCATGCATGTAGTATTCTTGGTGGAAAGATTTCAAGTTAATCCTAAAGAAAATCATCTGGTGGTAGTCAAGAGAATATTTATATATTTGAAAAGTACTCTAGATATTGGCTTGTAGTATCTAAAAGGTAATGAATTTGATCTGAGTGCATACACTAATGCTAATTGGGTTGGTTGTGTTGATGATATAAAGAGTACTAATTGTGGCACTTTCTTTTTATGAAGGAAAATGGTTTCATGGAATAGTAAGAAGTGAGATTCAATATCCTTTTCCACTATAGAAGCAAAGTATATTGTTGCAACATCCTACTATACACAAGTGTTGTGGACAAAGAAAACATTGAAGGATGTCAAGGTACAATATCATGAGTGTATTCCTATTTTTTGTGATAATAAAAGTGTTATCAATATTTCCAAGAATCCAATGATGCATTCTAGAAACAAGAACATATCAATTAGCTATCACTTTCTGAGAGATAATGTTGCAGATAAAGAAGTCGAGATGGAGTATGCATTCCTACAAACTATCAGATTGTAGATATTTTCAAAAAGAAACTTGTAAAGGATACATTTGAGTATCCCTAACAAAATTTATGGGTAATTATCCCTCCTCCTTGCTAGATGCATAGTTGGCACATTTGTCAAGAGGGAGTAATTCAATTCATATCCATATTCTTTGACTAATGGTGGCTACCTCTCAAGGAGAGCAGGTAAGGGCTGTTGCTAATAGGGGGATCCTATAAGATATTTTTAAAAGAAGTAAATAGTATTATGTGTGCACCTTAGGGGAGAGCTTGTCTCCAAAGGGGGAAAATTTGAAGGAGAGTATGGAATTTTGCAAAGGGAGGAATTTTTTCCCTCTTCCTTGATGTCAAACAGGGAGAAGTGTACTTTCCATATTAGTTTTTCCATTAATACCAAAGGGGTATATTGTTTTAGTTTGGGTTGCATTGATGTCAAAAGTATGTTTGAGATTGTTGCAACTTGATAAGTTATGTTTCCAGTATTGTCAAAAGTGAGTTATTATTTGGTTGACTGGTTGTCAGAGTCCCTAAGAGATGCTCCACATTTCTCCACTGGTGATGTTGTTCTTCTATGATTTGCAAGATAGTTTCATGTTTTTTCAAATCACATGTGGTCCAATTTTTAGTTTATTTAGATTATAGGAAAGGTGTTTTGGAAGTGACAATTTGGAGGTTCTCTTGTTTCTATGAGGATACTCATAGTGGTGCAAAGTGTAGATCTATATTCCTCCACATTTATAGATATGGTTGTGCAGATTAGAAGTTAAGTTTTTTGATTTGTGAAGGTGCTATATCAAAATTTTCATATCATTTTTCCTTCTGTAGAGAAAGTTATAAGTAATATTGTTTAGGTATGTGTTTTACAATAATTGGTTTCAATGTCTATTGGCTTACACCAACTTTTTTCTACATGAAGTTGTGAAATGGCTATATGAGAGTGTTCCTAAATATCATGTGATTTTTTTTGGTTTCTTCAAAATAAGTTTTGGTCCAAAATGAAGATGTTGCTAGACCTTATGCCTTTTCCTGGCCAATTGAAGTATGTTGAAGGTGTGTGCCACAATTTTTTGTTTGAATAGAGTCTATAGAGTGTTTGGAGATGTTGCATGGATCATGCCAACTCATTTGGGATAAGCACAAGTAAATTATTATCTTTCATGTGTACTAAGCATGTTGTAATGGTCGACATGCTCCAAGTTTCATGTTTTCTTTCTTAAGGCCAACATAACTTGAATTTGTGAAGCATGAAAATATTGTTCATTGAACACTAATGTTGTGAAGAGTGTTTAGGACAAAGTGAAGGGTATGTGCAGGATCATGATGGGCCAAAAAGTGGTGATATGATGGGTATGTGTAGGATATGTGATTGAGAAATTTTTATTACCCAAAATTGATGAAACAAAAAGGGTTTTTAAAGGATATTCTCAGCTTTCAACCAATATAAATTATGCTTTACTTTCAATTTAATAAATAATTACTATTCATTTCCTATTTGAATTACGACTAAAGTCCTAATTAATAGGCTAATTGAAAAACATCTATAGCTTTCAAACGGTATCACATTTTCTGAATCCAAAATATGTGTCACATTCTATGCTTCACATAATATAGGATTAAAAAAAATGAATTTCATGAAGTTTTGACAAAGTTAAGGTGGTCAAACATACAAGTTTTATATTTTTAAAATTTGTAATAAAAATTCATAATTAATTATTTAATTGGAAAAAATTACAAAAAAATATACATCACATCGGGACATGAGCCCTATACTTATATTTAAAATATTATAAAAATATATTATCATTTTATTATGGTTATTGTGGTAAGACAGACACCTACTTATTATTTTTTCCATAAAATTTAAGTGCTACTGCATTGAAATTTCAAATTTTCACTAAATAGTTTTTTTTTTAAAATAAACCTAGTAGTTTAGAAACTACATTTAATTTTCTACAAATTATATTAGTACATATTTTTGAAATAATATAGATAAATTATTTAAATTTTTATGCCAAGTTTCCTAACTCTACTTTTCTTGAATTTCATTACCACTTAAGGGCCTTTGTTTTCCATAATGATCCTGCACATACCCTTAAGTGTGTGTTGGGATCCACAAGGTGTATCCCTCTTCTTGGTGTTGTGTGTAGTCTGTTTGCATCTTTCCCTTCTACACATTTCATATTGTTGTTTGATCTTTGGTCAAATTGTAAATGTAATATTCTTGTTGTTTTTGGATGATATGTAATGTAATCAATGTAGTATATCATATATATATTGTAAACCTAGTTGATCTAGGTGACGTGGTTTACTCAAATGAGGATGTGTAATGCATTATGATGTTTATGTAAGTGACTAAAAGAGAAAGAGTAGAAGTGGGAGATCTTGTCCAAATTCAAGATAATCATATTTTGGTGACAAAAGGGAAGTGAAGAGTGTGCCTACCTATTATTTGAAGGTAGCGAGCCAAAGGTGAAACTTCTTGAACATTGAAAGCAATGAGTTAGTAAGCTAAAGAGAAGACATTTGAAGAAGTTACAAAATTTTTCAAAGTAGAATTACAATCATCAAAATGGAAAGGAAAAAATTGAGTTTCAATCATCAAAAGGATTGAGCTCCATTGTTAGATTCAAATAGTAGAAGTACCATCATGCTGTAATCATTTATGATTTTTTTCTCAATTTAGGGAGTATTTGATTCCTTAGGTTGCAGCCCTAAAGAAAGTCTACAGGGAGTTGCAGCTTCCTTGGGAGTGACCCTAAGAACATTTTGCATAGAGTAGTAGCTTCCTTGGGTTGTAGCCCTAAAAAAAATTTGTAACTTTTATTCATTTGTGAGGCTAGATTAGGATAGTAGCTCCTAGTAGCATTTATCACCATGAATTTTCCCCTCTGTGGTTTTCCATGCACATATATTTTTGTGTTTTGTTCCTTATTTCTATATTTCACATTTTTGTTTATGCTATAAATTTTAAGTTTCAATTTTCTTTGGATGGTTTGATATTTGTTAGAATATTGATTCACCCCTCTTAGTATTCTAGTGTATGTCCAATAGAGATAGTGACCATTTAAGATGTACTTTTTGATTCTAAAGATTTGAATTCCCAAGTCTAGGGATCCAATGTCCCTATCCACCTAGTTTGACATTGAATTCATATGTCAGGTTCCTTTGTCTCTACACTCTACTATTTTGTAATCCTTTTCTATATTTATGATTTATGCTTCTTTAAAATAATAATAGTTTGTTAAAATTGCATAGTTAACCTAGGTACACATTTTCATCATAAAAATTAAGTAAATAATCAATCAATCAACCCCTAAAAGAAAGAAAAAAAATCCTCATCCATGATTCTATCTCTTCCATAGTGGTTAACAGCCAAGTGAGAGTTTGTGATCATTTTTATTTCTTCCTCTGGACACAAAAAAGTAACCCTTTTACTTTTAATTGTTTGGTCCCTCCTTGTGCCTATTTAACTTGATTTCACCTTGATTTAATGTTGAAATGTATCCCATACATTCACGTTAGGTCTTGAATCTCTAAGAATCTTTAACACTTTATGATGTTTTGTATTTAATTGTGAAGTGTTGTAAGACATTTTCACACTTTTCTAGACTCTTCTTATTGTAATTCACTTGCATACCCCCTTTTATCACTTACCAAGTCTTATTTTAGAGTGTTGTAAAGTCTTGTAACAAACTTTCATGATTTTCTAGAATTGTCATCACCAAATACACCTTTCTTATGCTTTATTTGGCCCCTTTGTGCACTTGCATGCCTTAATTAAATGTATTTTTTAGTACAAAAATGACAAAAATCATTTAAAACAAACTAATTACTGATACCCATTCACATTCCTTGAGTGGTACCCATTTTCCCATGGTGGTGAATGAGTCCCTCTTAGCACAAAAATCAAAATAAACTTAAATTACTGTCAAGTTTTTATTCCTAAAGACCTAAGGTCGACCTGTGATGCATTTTTTGAAAATTAGGGCATAGGTGTGTATAAATACATGATTTTCTATTCATTTTAACCCCCATTCATTCAAGTATTCATTCTTTCATGCAATCTATCTAATCATTCACTTAGGCATCATTACATCATTTAATCAAGCAATTATCAACCATCTTGGAGCAGCCATTGACATATCTTTAGACTTCAACAACAAGTTTTTGATGATTTTATGACATTTTCATGTTATTTTTTCATCATTCCTTCCTTATTTATTTCATTATCAGAGGTTTGATTACCAAAGTGGGTTTTGATTAAGGCAAACCCCTATACTCTAACCCTTAACCATTTTTCCTCTCTTTGCATGTGTGTTTGCAGGTCCTGTCGAAAGATTTGTCAAGGAGAGATGTGTTGAAAAGTGGTCAATAAGTCATCAAATTTATCAAAGTAAACATAACCCTAATTGGAGCTTGAAGACTCTTTTTAGCCTATTTTCTATAGATTCAGATCCCACAACCCGGCAAGTAGAAAAGTATAGACCAAGACCCATATAGTTGACCTTTGACTTTGCAGATTTGTATAGGTGGACTGATTCACCATATATGGTGAGTGAGTCCCACTACCAGGCTGGAAAATTATTTTTCTAAAGTTTTGAGTTACCGACATCTTGAAACCTATTCCTGTTGATTTTACCAAAAGCAAGAGTGATTCACCATCTATGGCGAATGAATCCCATTGGGCATCAGCATTGAAATATACAACATTCCAAAGCATTTCCATATCTTCTTTTAGTTTCTAGGTGCACCCCATTTACTTTGATTCAATTTTATTTGCATTTGTTTATGTTTCTAGTTCATGTTTGCATACAACATTGTGTTTTCCAGCACTTTGTATTTCCTAGTTTACATTTAATAATTGATCTATTTAATTATTTTTTTGCATTTATTTTATCTCATCTAAGCATATTGAACCCACATCACATCCATATTTGAATTTAACATTGCATTTTGGCCCCAAATCTTTACCCTTTTAGGTGAAAAAACCTAGAAGGGTGACAAGCATTTTAGGTTTCCAAAATCTTTAGTTACATTTTGGTGATCCTCACATTAGAGAATTTTTACTTCTAATTTAAAGTGAATTTTCATCCTAGGTTTAGTTTACATCAACATTGCATTAGGTTTTACATTGTTTTGTGTCCTAGGGTTTTTAAAATTGCATTAGTGAAAAGATCATATAGTTTTCTTTGTTGCATTTCAAATCATTTCAAAACATTGAAATTTTGCATCTACATCATAGCTTTGCATCATAGAATCTAAAACACATAAAATTTCATTTAAAATTTATGAAAAAACTTTAAAAAAATCATCCTCGGACTCATTCGCCACCCTAGGTGAATTAGTCTAGTTGCACATTCTACACTGCATTTTTTGGCATTTTCTAGGCATTTTCTACATTACAATTTTTTGTTATTACATTTTTTCATTATTTTCAGATTTTTTGTTTTCTTGCATTTAGTGTACTTTCATTCATTTTTGAACATCATGAATTTTTTCTTTAATAAGTTTTGGATGTCATTAAAATCCTTAGTGGACATGTCAAATTGTACCTTTGGAACTAATCCTAATGACCTTGAGATTCCTCATGCTCCTTCAACTCCTCATGAATGTCCTCATCTTGTTGTTGACATCATTAGAGAAGATGATGATAGCATGAATAAGTTCTTAAATGAATTCCTTAACAACATTGAATCCAATGCATCATTTTACCCATACATGAAACCACAAGACCTTCCTATAGTCTCACCTCCTGATAAGTTTGGTTACTTACACCCTAAAACTAATCAAGGACCTAAGCTTCCTCCAATGCATATTTTTCTTATGTGTACAATGATTGGGGTAGCAATGTACAAGCATTGGATAATTTTATATTAATAGTTTTCCCTATCACAAATATAAAAGGTGAGCACGATAAATAACATGTATTTCCCATAAAATGTGAAGTATTTCAAAAAAAATTAGTGTTCAACTATTGCTCCATTTTTGTTCAATATAAGTTGTATTTTAAATAATTATGCGTTCTTTCTATAACAACAAATAGATTTTTTGTGTTCAACTATTAGTCCATATTTGTTGAATATAGAAGGTAGAGATATCAAAAATTTATGGTTATCAACAAGTATTTGGTCTACTTAGGTTGTATACTAATTTTAATTTAAATAAAAATATCATATTCTACAAGAAACAAATGATATTTTTTAGGTTCAACTATTGGGGGTTCCATGATTAAGTCTTGGTCAAAACTTTAAAAATTCAAATTTTTTACACTTCTCAAAAGATCTACCGATGTGGCGAGTTGCATGATGAGTCACATCTCCAAACCTTAGTTATAGATAAATAAGAAACTAGTCTACATTTCAAAAAAAAACAAAGGTTCTACGATATTCTAGTCAATTGCTACATGTTGAGAAAGTTAGCCTGCATGACTTCTGGTACCTCTCCCCTAAAGGAATAAGGAGGCATCACTACGTAGACAACAAACAATGACATAAGTTGTAATGAGGGAACATGGGACCAACAAAAGAATTACAAAAAATAAAGTCAGGAAAAGGAAATAAAACAATAAAACAAAAGGGGCCCCAGCCTAGACAAAGCGATGGGGCTCAATTCATTTTAAAACAATCCCAAAAAGTAATGGCCAAATAGATCCCATCCAAGGTGTAATATGAACACTAGGGTTTTACATGAAGATGATGGTAAGACCCCAACCTTAGGCTTTTCCCAAACACCATAGATGATCAGAGACATAAGGAAGGATAAAATAGAACATAGAGAACAAAACTTTGAAGTTCCATCACTACTCATAACCATAAACCCTAAACCATTAACCCTTAACCCTTAAACCCCAAACCCTTAAACCCTCTACCCTCTCTCTCTCTCAAATATCTCCCTCCTACCCCCCCTCCCTCTCTCAGGTCTC
>VDFB02186721.1:0-29043 GCA_007258455.2 Sequoia sempervirens
ATTTTCAATCACTGCGTAATTTATTCTTGTGTTTGCATATATATATTTGCACATTCATTGAGCTACTTGTTTGTACCCTACTAAAAAATAGAGTAATTGTATATGCTTACTATTTTCTTTCCCAAGGCTAAATGCATTCTGTGGTTGTTGTACTATGGTGGTGGATGAAGTAAATGTGGTTGGTCAAAGCAAATGGAATATTGAATGTAGCAGTGTGGGAAAGCATATTTTGATCAAGTTGCATTACATGTATATATATGTATACATGCATATATATCTATATCTATATATAGATGTATACATACATACATATATATATATATATATATATATATATATATATATATATATATATATATGTTCACATGTTGTCATCCAATATATGTATACATGTATATATATGTATGTAAATGCAATATTGAATGCTGGCATGTCGGAGAGTATACTTTGATAAAGTTGTATTGTTGGAAGAGTCATTGTGGTGTTGGTTTGATATCAGGCTATTGTTAAATTCATTGCATTCCACTCCACTTTAGCTAGTTGGATAGTTTTAAAACTATTGAGCCATGGAATTAGTACATCATTTTCCATGGGTGTTCTGCATAAATGATTTATTTACTTTTTATTTCTTTTGTTCTCTACTTATTGTTCATTTTGATAGTAGGTTTCAAGGTTTGAACACTAATGTGCTACATAATTCTCAAATTGTTCAACACTCTAGCAACTCAATCCAATGCTCCTTGTATTTTTCAAGCATCACCAACAATACATGTATCTCCAAAACTTCTTCATTATCAATAAATAGATTTGGTCACCCACTTGCAAATATTATTCGTCATTTCTACTTTCTAGTTGTGTTTATTGATTTTGGCTATATATTTACTAGTCTTTGATCCTTCCTTACTCATCTTATTTCCCTATCCATTGACATACCTCTCTCCTTTATTTGCAGGTGCTAGGCTAAATCATACATGACAATTCCAAAAGATGGAACTCCACAAAATTTCCAATGGATGTTTCATATTGCTTTTGCTCAAGGGTTTAGCTAGGGTCCCTGAGGCTCCATGATGCCAATATGGTAGGGTGAATAAGGAGCATGGGTTTTTTGTTTTGGATTTTCATTCCATATATATTTTCTCACATAGATACATGTATAGAAAACATGGTTTGTAACATGTTTCTTATGTACCACCAAGTGGTGGCAACAAACTAAACACTTTTATTGTCTCACCCTAAAACAACACACATCTATTATTTATCTATTTTGACTCTCTAATTCCACTATGCAATCATTCATTTAAAAGTCAATTTTCTTATTCTAAATTTCATTGTAATTTTCTATACTTGTCTTCTATGAAAATGTTTAGTGTGGGTTCTAGCTCATCTGTGATTTGGCTATGATTTTTAACTATTCTCTTAATAGTTGTTTTACAATTTCCCTATTTTTTCTATAACATTTAGTGGCAAATAATGTAGCTTGAATCTTCAATTGAGAAACCAATTGTTACATAAAAATTGGTGTCACAACTTGTCTAAATAGTAATAGAATTATAGATACAAATTCCTATAGCTAATTTCCATCTCTAGCGTCAAAAAATAGATGCATACTAAAACTTCAATTTCCAAAACTATAGAGATATACTAATTATAAAAAGTATTCAATATTGAACATCTTCCTTTGATGGAAAAAATGTGTACTTTTTTTATCCAATTTTAAAAATTGCACGCATGGGTGATGAGCCTTACAAAAAATTCCATTTACTTCAAAATTAAATAATTAATTGATTGAATAGCCTACACAAAAAGTGACAATATTCATGTGCATTTTTTGCCAATAAATATAAAACTAAAATATTCTTGCTAGAAGTAACAATTATTTAAAATTTGATATTTAATTTAATTTTTATGTTCCCACTTTTAAACAAATTTAAAAATTGGTTTCCTAATTTTCTAATAGTATTAAAAAAAATTATAGAAAAAGTTATTCGCGATTACTTGATTCATCCATTCTAACTCATGTATTTCATTCATGATGATCTTTCCATGCAAAAAAACCTCTCAACCCTCCTTGCCACAACGATACCCCACGACGGCAAACCTCTATCAACTGATTGTTGCATACCTATGCATGCGACTACAAGTTTAACACATGTGCACTATTTTCTTAGTCTTCAAATTAAATTGACTAAATTGATATTGTATATTGGAGGATATTTTTATTTTATTGGTATTTACTGATTATGATAATTTGAAGTAGAATTTTATTTAATGTTTCATATTTTCCAATAATTATCATTAGAATTGACTAATATTATAACATGTAATATGCACGGTTAATAATATTTGATATAAATATTTTTATTTTCATTTATTTTTCTAAATTTTTTTTTTTTTTAATAATTTATATTTTTCTTAAAATGATAGTTGAAAAGCAATAAAATGATCAAACTATCATAAAAAAATTATATGATAGATAAATGGCAATAAAATTCTAGATTCGATTATTTTTAAACCACACTCAAAATTTAATGATCATAAATAAATTTAATCAATAAAAATACAACTATTTATCATTCACATTTGTTGTTTGCACATTCACTACTTGTGATTGAGGTTTTTGTATTTTCAGATCATTCCAATGATCCCTTTTAAATTGATCTTTTTGAACTTGCAAAGGAAAAACCCTTGCTCTACCATCTCCTATCTGTTGCACTTTCTCATTTGGTTTGAAGGGACCTCTCTTATTCTTACTCTTAACTGCATTATTGTGTGAATAATGTGATACCGTTCTTGGATGTTGACTCTGGGAATGTTACCTTACATGATGGGGTTGGTGCATTACATATTTAGTTGATGTAAATTTGGCCTCTTCATCCTTATAGCACCTCTTTAAGAAGTGTGAATCTTCCTCGTTGAAGCATAGCAAAATCCCTCTTCCTTCAGATCTTGGAAAATTTTACTATGTATCTCCTTCACATATATCAGGATGTGGTTGCTTCTCTTGAAGCCAATGTATTTGGATCTTAAATGACACCCATTTGGGCTTGGTGAACCTATTCCTAACAAAGTTTGAATGAGGAATTTTTTATTATGTATTCCATGATACATAGGCCCATTCAGCATAGATGACTTCCAACCATAGCCAGAAGACCCATAGTAATACCTGTCTATGTTAGGATAGTGACTGTTGGGCTGCCATTTTTTTCCCATTATAGAGCCATTTTTATTTGTAGTTAGTTTTTCTTAAATTTATATAACCTCAAGGAGGTTAGGGGAAAAGTCCATTCCTATATCCTAGGTTAGCAGAGCAAGAAATGGCACACAATATAACTGAGCCTTTCTTTTTCCCACTATGAAGCAGAGTTGAACCTGTGACCACGAGGAATGCAAACCCCAAGCCCCAACCAACTCTACTACAAGTGGGGGCTAAAAATTTATCTAACCTCAAGGAATTTAGTGGAAAAGCCAATCCTATACCTTGAGTTAGCAGAGCAAGAACTGGAACACAATATAACTAACCCTTGCCTTTGCCCACTACAAAGCAGAGTCAAACCTGTGACCTTGAGGAATACAAACTCCAAGCTTCAACCAACTCTACTACAAGTGGAGGCTAAAAATTTATCAAACCTCAAGGAGGTTAGAGGCAAAGTCCATTCCTATATCCTAGGTCAGCAGAGCAAGAAATAACACACAATATAACTGATCATTGCATTTTCCCACTACAATGTAGAGTCAAGCTTGTGACCTCAAGGAATGCAAACCCCAAGCCCTAGCCAACTCTGCTACAAGTGGCCGCTATTTATCTTATTATTTTTTACTCCATAACATTTTCTCAATTTTTAGAATATAAATATAAAGTTAAATAATAATTTATTGATTATTTTATACTAAATAAATTATAAATAAAACCAAATAATAATATAATATATCTATAAGAAAATAAGAAATGATAATTAGGTAAAAATAATTTTGTGAAATAATAATATATAATATAATATGAAATTTAACAAATGAATTTGTAATTCAATGATTAAACTTATATAATAATTATACATAATAATAATCATAAGTATAATATAATATAAATTTTACTATTTTAACTCTTAATTAAATAATTAAATCCATCTAATTTTAAAAATAATGAAATTTATATAATAATCATGCTAAATAATAATTATAATTTAATATAGTAAATTATGTATACAATGATTTTTTTGAATAATAAACAATGAATAATATAATAATATATAAAGATAATTTAAAATCATATTCAACCTTATTGTGGTTAATTTAAAATTATAATATGAATAGGATAATAGTAATAGATTATAATATTATCTAATTTATTCTAATTTTAAAAATAATAAAATTTATAGAAAAATGATTTTCAATAAAAATTATTATAAAATTCTAGATTGAGTTATTTTTAAACCGCACTCAATTTAATGATCATAAATAAATTTGATCAATAAAAATATGACAACTATTTATCGCTTTTTGATAAAATATATATATATTTATTATTGATTGTTAAAAAATAAATATTTAAATAAAAAAATTATAATCTATTAGGGGAGAGGGGCCCATAGTGGGGTGGGCTTCAATAATGGGGATATAAGTAGTCTTCAATGGGTCCCATAGTCCACACCTTAATATCTAATTGAAAAACACTTTTTTTATGCATAAAGTACACAAATTGACAAATCATGTGATGCCACATTAGCATGTTTTTTGTTAAGGTGTCCAAAAAGGCTAAAAAAGGGTTAGACCAATAGTTCCCAATTTTGTACAGTAGATTATTTGGGAACTCACCTACTTAAAAAATTTAATTCTAGGGTCACATCATCAAATATGATGCCACATTAGCATGCTTTTTGTTAAGGTATTAAAAAAGGCTAAAAAAAAAGTGAGACCCATAGTGGTGCACTAAGTCATATATTATTGGTGCACCGATGTGTCATCACATGATTTGTCAGTTTGTATACTTTATGGATAAAAAGTGTTTTATAATTGAATATTAAGATGCTCCACTATGAGGCCCACTGAGGACTACTTCTATCTCCACTATTAAAACCCGCCCCACTATAGGTCCCTCACCCTTAATAGAAATTTGAGAAATGCAAAGTTAGGGTGCTCCACTATAGACTCCTCTCCCCTAACTTATCTTAAAAATAAAAATCCTCAAAATGTTATCTATCGCCACCAATTTAAATTCTAACATAACAACATCGTCAATGATCGGAAGTATCTAGAATCTCTAATATGGTGGATTACAGCTGCTCTACAACATTATTTTTATGTCAGATACCTCAAAATAAAATAACGAACAATTATAAAAACATTCAACCTCATTCCACAGGCCACGCCATAAAAGTTTCGTGTACATTACATTGCGCCAAATAAATTGTAAGATTGTAAAAGATATTTTTGTGATTCGAATTCTATATTAGTTAACGCATCCAAAGCACATGAAGCCAATGGTACACCAGGCAAAAGTCGTTGTGGTAAGCTAATATAAGAAACTGTAATTCGATTTTATTCTTATTTATGTCATTGAAGACCTGATTTCTGTGATTTGAAATATTGTATGGTTTCAGCTCATGAAAAGCACATGAGCATAGAGGACATTGAAAATATTAAACATATGCAGATACCAAACAAAAAAATCATGACACCGTAACAGAGAGAATCATCAAACTTGTATGAGTACCAACATTCATGATAAACTCTATATAAATATTAAAATTAAACTTATATTGTTATTTAGTAAATAATGCTCTATAAATAGATGGATATTGGCATTTAAAGATCCAGATATAAAGTGGCATGTTCTTCACAACATGGTATGTGTGGAAAATAATAACTCATTCAAATCTGTTAGACTTAAAACCAAAGCAATGCTAGGTTGTTGATAGATGCACATTCTGTTAATTGTTATTTATTTAATGTTACTTTCGATTTGACCCGTCTTTGTGCAAATTGTTGTGTTCCATTGGTCTCCAGTAAATGTCGAACTTTTGCGTTTTAGAGAGTAAACTTTTATTGCATAGAGCAATGGGCAGAATTGGAAAAAACATAGTATCCACTTTCATTTTTCAATGGGGTCATTTTTGGATGTAAATGTTGTAATTTGTGGAGCAAAACGAAAAGAACGGAAATTTTTGGAAAGGGAAGTATATTATTGTGGGGTTCCATTGCACAACTTGATGATTGGAAAACAAAAATTCAACGTAAGGGGGCATTTTGGGATAGTAAATAATAGCATATATCAACATGGACGTTTTGGAAGAGGTGTGGGCAAAAACATTGAAAATTGGAAAATGTAAATATTATTAAGATATTTTTTAAAAAGAATTGTTAATAATGTTTGATTTTTTTATTTCTTTTTTAAATAATGGTTTCTTGTATGCTTGAGAGACTGTAAAGTGAGTATTATTTTTTTAAATTTTTTTTTGTAAAATATTTATAATTAAATAATTAATTCAGACACTGTTCTATGTCATTAAACACTTAATTTTTTTTTTATCAACACATCCTTCAATTAAAATTATATTTTTTTGTCTATGCACTGAAGGATATATTCATGGTATTTATAAAATTATCATGCAATTAAAATTTGACAATAATAATGACTAGATTAAAAACATTTATTATAATTATTTATTCAAACAAATATATTACAATTGTAAGGGACATTTTTAATAACTAGTTTTAGTGGTCTACATTATGTTATACTTACAATGCTCATAATCATAGAATTTGAAAGAGGTGGAGAAAATGCACAAACAGAAAATTATTTGAACACAGAGAATTAATTCACACCAAAATGCTACAAAATTCACAAGTCAATTGATTGATGATAAAAAACATTACAAGGTGTCTCAATATAAAGAGGACTTTTCAGAAACATAGAATTTTTTGGAAAGCAATTATGCCAATGGTTACAAAATTGATGCAGCATAGAACATGCAAACTATAAAACAAAACATGTAAAATAATAGTAGTAGAATTTAGTAAATGTAATCGAAAAAGAGAAAAGTGGAGAAATTAGTAGAGTCATCCAACACACCCCCCTAATTCCTAACACTAATTGTATCAACATTTACAATGCCCAAATTTTGTTTCCCAAGTCTTGTCTTTCAATTCTGCTCACTCACTCAATCCTTTTCTTGCATGATACTTTCAAACTTTCTTCAAGATCTGCTGATCTCCAACTCTCACCCACTGCTACGAAAATCCTTCAAACTTTGATCATCAAATCCTCAAAACTTCAAACTAGAAGTCTTCTTCTCTACAAACTCGTTGTCTGTAACTTTCCATTTTTCTTGACATCTTGCAAGACCATGAAACATCTCTTGATTTATTTCATCTTTCACATATGAACATTTGGACTTGAACAACTTTTTTAATATACCTATAACCTTTTTCCAACTTTCTCCATAAATCCATCCACAATTCATTTACATGCATAATTTGTATGATTTTTCCTATGACAATGTGTACATTGCACACAATGCACTTCTCGAACAATTTTTTTTGAACCTGAAACATTTCCTTTACTTGTCACATATTGAAGGCCCTCATACTTTTCCCTAATAATAGGTTCAATCTACTCTTTCATTCCTTGTCCATGCTTACCTAATCCTTGACCTTTATAACCAATTCTCTTCATGATTGGAAAACCAACATTATTCTCATTAACATGATTTGTAGATTCAGTCACATTATTAGCTTTATCTTCATCTTTACATTCTTCATCATGAACAACTTTATCAACTGAACAAATCAAATTTTAAGTATCACATAACACATCACAAACTAATAGTTTTGTCCTCAAACATTCATTCTCTTCTTTTAATTTTGATACTTCTTCTTTCTGTAAACTATTTTATTCTTCCAATATTGACATTTCATCCTTTTGTAAATTATTTTTTCTTTCTCTTTTTATTTTTTTGTCTAATTCTTTGTTCTTCTTAACTTCATCAAACAATTTCAATTTTTCTTCTAACTCTTCATTCTTTGCTTTAACTTTATTCAATTCAATTTCAAGATCATAATTTTTATCACTTGTCTAGTTTTTTGAATTGAAACCTTTTTAAAAAATTTAACACTTGAGAATTTTGTTTCATAACTTCACAAAATTCCTCCTCCAAAGCATCTCTCTCTTTCTTTACCCTTTTTCCAACTTTTTCCATTGATTCAAACAATTCAAACTCACCTTGATTTTGCTACACTAATTTACCTCTATTCAACAACTTTGTATGTTTACTTGTTTTCTTCATTTTTTTCTCATTTGTAATGACAACAATCTTTCCTCACAATGAGCAATCTCCTTGGATTACAAAATAACAATTACTTTTACTTTTGAGAATTTCCCTTTGCTGCAATGTCTTTTTTTTTCAATGACTAGATGACATCTAACCCAAGTGCATTGGTAGCTTAACGAAAATCATTTCAAACATAAAATTGACTCCTTTGACAATTTATTACAAATGGTGCCACAACTTTGTCGAAAATAATTTCACCATATATCTCTACAGATTTACCTTATTAATAATGGTTCTTTATTTTCAAACAATTAGATATGGAAACACATACCTTCACTACTCTTCCAGCTTCATTCTAGATGGTTTGGATTTTCTACATACCAACAATCTTTAATGATAGATATTAACAATTCCTTTTCTTTCTCCAATCAATTACAAATATTCCAACTTAAACCTTTAATCACAACCAAACTGAGATTAAATATTGTTATATCCTATATTTTATATCTATGCCTTGAATTATCTTTCAAAAAATATTAAAACTACCTTTCTCTTTGACTATTGTAGCTAGCAGCTCCTCAAAATATTGCAATCTATCCTTTTGAATGACTTCTATTCTTTGTTGGTTGTAAAGAACATAAATAACTAATGTTGAGTTCTCAACGATTTATGACTTCTTAACATTAGATGGGGGAAAAAATATTGTTATCAACTTCTAGCTCGCGATCTCTTTTAGAATTTTGCGCCTTGTCCAATCTCAACTCCTTCAAGTAGCGAAAACTCTCTTTCACATTTAATCTTTGATTTTCATGAAATAGAAAACCCTTAATCTCACTCAGCTAAGAATTCCTTCCAACATGGCTACAAATTTTTCTATCATCAACTCCCCATGACAAACATAATGAATTTTCTCTCGTCCAACTCACTTGTGATAGCTCGTAGATCTCTCTACTATGATACCAATTTGAAATAGGTGTAAAATATGCACAAACATAAAATTATTCAAAAACATAGAATCAATTCACACTAGAATGCTACAACATTCATAAGTCAATTGATTGATGACACAAAACATTACAAGGTTCCTCAATATAAAGAGCACTTTTCATAAACATAGAATATTCTGGAAAGCAATTACACCAGTGGTTATAAAATTAATGCAACATAGAACATGCAAATTGCAAAAAAAAGCTTTGGTATGTTTGATCATCCATTTAAACTTTTTTAGATCATTTGTAAGTTCAGGTACTTTATTTTCAACATATAGAGAGTTACCTTCAGTCATTATAATACTCGATGTATCTTGATGCCATGTTGAATAATTATATGATGTGAGTAAAGGAACCTTATAATGATCCATGAAAATGAGAGAGCACAAGCAAATAGATCAAAGAATGCACCAAGAGACCCCCCTAAATCACTCAATCAAGAAACCCCCCAAGAAATATCTAATTTAGGACTTTATATTTAGTGCATTTACAAGTGCCACTTGCCAAAAACAATGAAGTGGTTTTTGATCTTAGTGCTTACAAATTCCAAAATAGGACACATAATCAAGTACAATTTTTGGTACAAAATGAGATCAATCTAGTCATACCATTGAGAAGTACACAAAAAATTATACACTTTCAAAAAAATTGAAAGCAAAAATGTTACCGTAGGAGCAAGATATGAGCTCCCAAAGTTCCGAAAATGAGGATGAAGCAGTAACACCAATGAGAATATACAAATTCTAGAAAATAAAAAACATGAAAACCAAAAAATTATTGCACCAATATGACGAGCATGAAAAATTAGCCAAAAATAAAATAAAATTGCAATGAAAAAGGAGTTAAAATGACTGAGATATTGGCCTTCAAAGTCAGACTGCAAAAATGATGAGGGGGCCATTTTTCTTTTTAAAATGATGATGTTGTGCTGAAGTCATGAGAATGTGAGCTTAAAATTGATAGCATGTGGCCTGTTAATAGAAAATGTGCCGCTTGCTAGAATATTTGATTTATTGCTGATATATTCTTCACCAGTGACAAAATATTATATTCACCACTGGTGGGGGAACCTCAAATGGAATATTCTAAGATAACTACTACCAGTTGGAAAATTTGACCACCCAAATTTAAATGTTGACCATCGGGTGATTTTAAATTGTTGGTATTATTGTTGAATTCCAGTATTCATGGAAAGACAACAATGGACTTATTATGGAGACCATCAAAGTTTTGACTCTGTCAATTGGTGATTTGACCAAGCCAGTTGAAGAGAATTCACAAATTTTTGTGAGAATGGTTATCGCTGGAAGAAAAACTACTAGTAGAGTGAGTTGATATCAAATGTACAAGATTCCCACCAGATGTGGAATTTTTGATAGCTGAAAAATAGAGGGTTGTGGGTTTAGAGAGCAGGGCTTGCATAAGAAATAGAATGGATGTCGCATGGTGACCGCTCTATCCACTAGTACAAGTACGGTCTACAGACATAAAGTCTGTGGACTATAGAAAATAAAATTTTCCCCTTCTTTGTTTATTTTTGATAAATAACTTTTACAATCAAATTTAATCAGTAGAAATTAAAACATTTCTATAAAAATTTCAAAAATTTCAAACTGAAATTTTTATTTTTTATTTTTAAAAATTGTACCAAGTAATAATGATGACTTTGAGGTCGTCCAGCTCCTTGGGAAATTTTTTTTCCTCACCATCCAACTACTATGATTTGGATGAATTGATAGTCGATCTTAGGGTATTTGGCCCTTCTGGACGCAATGGCAGGGTCAGATTTGACTGAAAATTCTCTAAAATTGTAGCTACCTTCTGGATCTCACAAACACTCTTCAACTTCAAACCCTCATAGATTTAGCCTCATATGTCTGATTTGGACAAAAAAAAAGGAAAAATCATCTTTCTCAAACCTTCTAGATGCAATGGTGAGCTTAGATTTTCACTAGCAAGCTTTAATTTGAACCTTCAATAAAGAGCCAAAAATGAACACCCCCAAATCTGGTATCTCTCTTCAGAAAAAGACTCTCCAATGGCACCCAACCCACTCGGATACCATATTAGAATTGGCTATGGATGTCAAGATCTTGAGACCAAATGGAAATAACAAAGAGAGAATAGAATGTGACAAGAATAAATTATATTCTTATCAATATGATTCAATGATAGATTGTTGATTGTACAATGAGATAAACCCCTTGGTTATATAGCCAAGGTGACATGCAAGATGTCATAGGATCATGACAATTGTCTTAATCATATGACATGAGACAACTAATCACACCTACCTAGGTTCACAAGTAGTAGTTTACAAAAAATAAGATAACTAATGAAAACAAAAACCTTCTATAAAGATTCCTTCCTAGGACCTAAGTAAGCTTAACATGTGTAAATAAGTCCCCTAGTGATGAGTTAACTAGGTACAAGACTTTAGTTACACCAACAAATCAGTTTGCTACATCTAGTTCATTGCATTTAGTCATACTTACATTATACATTCTTTAATTTGAGTGAACCATCTAGATTTGTGGTGTGGGATCTATCTCTCTCCTTTTTGGTGAAAAACACTAATTGAGCAAAAGAGAGTCATAGCATTCCACACACTTAAAATCTATGGTTCATTTTGGTGAAACTGACTTTCAAATACCTTCATCATAGATATGGTCTTGCATTGACTTTCCATTGGGATTTTCATTAGTTGATTGGCATGCTAGGTTTCAAATTTTAAATTCATAAAAAGTGCATTTAGGTTGCATTTTTGGAATCTGAATTTATTTAAATTTTCTAAAATTCTACATTTTTAACTTAGGTCTGCATCATAGAACTATGAAAACATCAAAATCACTCAAAAATTTCTAAAAATTCAAAAAAAAATCCATACTAGGACTCATTCGTCACCTTGGGTGAATCAATCCCTTTTTACCACCTAAAGGTACCCTTTACAGAACTGAAAACCCTATTTTTTAGCTTATGTTTGGTGCCATTACCTACCTATATCAATTAGGTAAGTTTTTGTAACATGCATTTCACTAGATCTAACTTAAAATAGCTCATTTCATGCATTGCTCCATTTTACATTTACATTTTCCACATTTCATTTCTCTCATTGGTGATAGTGTAGTCAAAAAATTACCTTGTTTCATATCTGAAAATTGCATTTCATTTTAAGTCATTGCATTGCAATTTCTTTTCTTTTTCATCATAGCATGTTTTCTTTCAAATTTTGTGGCTTTGATTTGGTTAAAAATGGATTGCATGAATAAAACATTCCCTCTTATGAGTTCACTTTTGATTACCACAATAAGGACTTTAAGAAACTTGATAAAACCATTGGTACAATCCTTAATCTTACATTTCCCATTGGTGAGAATGGTGGTGTAGAAAATCATCAAAAACATACTTGTTCTTCTCCCGATACCTCTCCTATTAGTGACGAAGGTATCTTGGTGAAGGAAGGCACAAGCATTGAGGGTCATGATTGTCCATCTCCTCATTCCCCTTTGGAAGATGTTAGATAACAAGAACACAAGATCATAGAAACATTCCTAAAAATCACCTTACCTAGTCTCCATAGTCATGACCATCAAGCTTGTATATCTCCTAATATCCCTCCTCGATGCAAAGAGGATAGGTTGATGTTAAAAGATATACCTATTAATATTTATGAGAATTGTGACCCTCCCTTCCCTAATGCTCCTACCATTTGGGATAATCTATTTGACAACCATAGTGGTCCTTCTCTTGATGCCTACCCCACCTGTGATGAAGCTGCTTTACAAACCTCAAAGTTGGATGAACATATTATAAGCTCTCCTAGTAGGGTAGATAATATGGAACATAAGAATGAGATCTTAGAAATAACCGACAATCACATAGAGTCTTCTTATAATCTTTCCATCTCACTAATCCAAAAAATTCCACCATTCATAACTCCCTTACTCATGATGAAGTGCTTTTAGAAGAACCAACCCTAAAATGTCACAAACATGTGGTTTTTGGTTCTCCTAAAAGCTCTCCTTCTAGGGGGATATCATGATCCAAGACAAGGCTACCATTGACAATAATAATATTATGCCCTTACATGACAATGAAAAGCCCCTGTTAGATTCTCATTCACCAAGGAATGTTAATATTATTCAACCTAAACTCATCCTTTACCCACCATCACATAAACCTTCACCTCCACCTAAACTTTAATTTACTCTTTACCCACCTAAAACTAATGTGTCAGAGCAACTAAGTCAAAATACTGTTGCTCATACATATAACACTAGAAATAATCCACAACCACAACAACCCACACCAACACCCTTACCTTTGCCAAATCCTATTTTTCCTAGAGATCCTCGCTTAAATTCACACATTCAGGAGTACAATCTTGTTGAACAACTAAAGAATACTCCTATTAAGATATCCTTATGGGATCTTATTCAAGCCTCCCCTCACTATCACAACACGATCCAAGAAGACTTGCAACAAGTTTATGTCCCTTCTAATGTGCAACCAACTGACATAGCAGCCATGATCCAAGGAACAAATGCTGACATTGTTTTCCACCAAAGTGAACTCCCCCCTTTGGAAGTGCAAAAAAAAAATGAAGCATTCATGATCATTGCTCAATACAATCATATAGGGATAAAGTGAACCCTTATTAACAATGGCTCATCCCTTAATGTGTTAGCATAAACCTTTTGGATAGGCTTTGTGTGGATAAGTCAAAAATTCAACCTAAATCTTTATCTGTTAAGGGATTTGACAATGTCAAAAAGGAACTACTTGGTGTGATCACTTTACCTATTATAGTTGGAGAAGTCACATTAAACACACCAATCTAGGTTATGCCTCATGATATTTCATATAACCTTCTTCTAGGTAGGTCGTGGATTCATGAAATGAATGGTTTGCCTTCCAATCTTCAACAAAAAATTAAATACATCTACAACAACAAAGTGTGAACACTCAATGATGATCATGAGTCTTACAGTGTCTTGCAACTTGAGAAAAAAAAAGAGAACCCCTTGAACACATTAACACCAACCACACAAGTGGAACATGTTCAACAAACAGATAAACAACATATTGAACAAGTCACGATGCTATTAGAAGATGATTGGGGTTACTTGGATTTGAACATGACTTCATGGTGAGTACAAAATCATCCACAAAGATTCAAATAAGGGCAAAGAAATAACAATAATGTCAACACAAAATTTGGATGACCTTTTGAAAGCATCCACTTTAACCACTTTAGAAAAAGGCTCAAACTACACAACCACCACCTAATCCCAAAGCAATGAAAAAGATTTATGGAAAAGGATATGAGTTTATGAAACAACTTAGCTATAGTGGAAAAGGATGTGGTGCTAATGAGCAAGGTATCCACAACCCTATCGACCTTATCACACAACAAACCACTCATGGTCTTGGTTATTATCCTTTGATAGAGATTGCCAAGCCTTCACTCAACATCAAAAATCTCACACAACATACTTGTAAAATATCCTTAAGAATCGTCCATCTTGAACTCCTCAAAACTTGTGTTCTTGAACATCATCCTTTACACAATATGATGAAAACAACAAACCCTTTGCTTAATGTCAATGTCATCTTGCAAGGTACAAATAATTTACATTCGATAGATTTTCCCTCCTCCTATAAGAGAGAACAAAATCTCGCAATCTAGGGAAACTTGTGTAAGTATGACATCTAATACTAAGCAAGATGTATCTTTAATGCAAACCACACAACCACCTTCTACCATTGATAAAGAGGGTATCTTGTCAAGACTCCTCCAAGATCACTTGATCACCCTCACTCCCAAAACTTATAATAAATGTTATTCCAAAACTTCATTCTATTCCTATCATAGAATTCATGGTCATTCCACCAGTGAATGTAAGGATTTGAGTAGTCAAATCCAACATCTTAAGGATTTTGGTATCCTTCCCTCTGTGGGGGCACCTAATTCCTCTAATTGATACCGATTTTCACTCTAACATGCATCTCATTAATCATTTTGGCTCACCTTTATCTTGAACTTAGTGGGGGCAATGGGTTTAGTAGCCTTGTCCTCATATGTCACTTGTCATTGACTCTTTTGGCTAGTCATTAACCTTTCATGAACACATAAGAGAAAGCTTGGGATGTGGACAATATGCCTTAAGTTGGCTCACATGTGACATACTCTCCTTTTCATGATGTAGCTTATCAAAAACATATGACTTGGAATAGGGCTTTCCTTGTAAGCTCTCATGTCCTCTTCTACTTTAAAGAAATTTCTCACAGTACTAGTGTTTGCAACCACTTTAAACTGGGGGCATACATCACCACTCACATTTCATTATGCAATTTTATTTTTCTTGTGATCTCCTCTCTTGGAAACATTAGGTTCATTGTTGCCCTGGATGAGACATTGCACTTTTCCTCTCTTGGAAACAAGATGAGACCATTTGCACTTTTTTTTTCCTCTCTTAGAAGCATTAGATACAATGTTCCCTAGGGATAAATCTTGCACGAACTAAGAAAAATTGCTTTGAAAAATCCTTACACTATCTTGCATTAACAATGTCTATGGGTGTCAAGCATACGAAGTTTTTCCTACCTCATAGAGCTCAAAAATCATTTGTCATTGAGGCGCCTTATTAAAGTTATCAAGAGGTATAACTTTGGTATGGTTGAGCAGGAAGCCCATTTCAAGGCATAAATTTCCCCATAGCCACTTTTGTGTTTGTGAGCACATATCAATTGTATGCATCTCACATTTTGGGCTTTCTCACCTTGCAGACAACCAGAAGTTCCATGGCCCTAGAGTGAGTATACTTTTGGGATTTCTGACCTGGCACATAACCAAGAGTTTCATCACCCCAGACTGAGTATGCATTTTCTTTTCAAAACAAACAAGCCTAGTTCTAATCCCCAACGTGTTGGACAAACGATCAAAGCTCGATCTACCCCATTTTCATTTCCTTCTAGTTCTTGCCATTGCATGATTGTGTATCTTCTTTCACCCCAAATCATTCACCTTTCGTATGTCCTTTTGCGCTTATGTTGGTTTGATTTAGGATCTTAGATCTTGGGTGCTTGTGCAACCTCCTTTGATATTTTTTATCCTTTATCATCCACATTGGTATGATTAAACATCTCTTGAATGTCTACTTTAGTGTGAGTTTGAAGGAAGTTCATCCTCTCACTAAAGTGGGGGCTAAATGTACCATAGAAAAATGGGTCATTGTCTTTTAGGTCTCTCTCTTATGATGTTTGACTTATTTTTCTTTTATTTAATGTTGCAATGTAACTTATGCATTCAAATTAGGTCCTAAATTTTCAAATTATGATGTCTTGTGCAGGTGTTGTGAACTGTTGTAACACATTTCTACACTTTTCTAGACTTCTTGTTATAATTCATCCAAAATTCACCTTTTTATTCCCTATCAAGTCCTATTTTAAAGTCTTGTAAAGTATTGTAATAAGATTTCATGCTTATCTATTCTTTCTATCACTATTTACACCTTTGTTATGCTTTATATGACCCCTTTATGCACTCATAAGACTTATTTAAGTGTATTTTTGAACGTAAACCTAAAAAAAAAACATTAAATGCAAATTAATTTCCAACACCCACTTACAAGCCTAGAATGGTACCCATTCACCATGGGTGGCAAATGAGTCCCTCTTGGCTCCAAATTCAAAATAATTCAAAATTACTTTTAGATTTTTATTCAAAAAGACGTTATGTCAGCTTTTGATGTTGTATTATTGGGTAATTAGGGCATAAGTGTGTATAAATAAGTTTTTTTTCCATCCATTTTAACCCCCATTAATCTCTTAACTCATTCACATCTCATTCATCATTTATCTTCTCTTTCAAGTCAAGCAAGTTAGGCTTTTATCAGTCTAAGTCGTCAAGAAAGCTTCCAAAGACATTAAGGGAAGAATCTTCCTCCATTGTTTCAAAAATTCAAGATTAATCTTCATGCCAAGGTATTAACTCCATTATTGCATGTTTCATTGCATTCTTTCATCATTTTGGTTTAATTACCTACAAATGGGTTTGACCAAGGCAAACCCCCATGCCCTAACATCAAACATTTCTCTTTCTCTTCTTGTGTGTTTGTAAATTTAGACATCTTGGAGGCTTAGAAATCATTGAAGATTACATTGTAAATTTATTCAAGTCATCTCCTCATTAGAGAAGGAAAAACATCAACAAAAAATCACTTTCAGGCCCAAATTCGATAGTTTCAGGACTGGACACCTACAGAAGTAGAAAGTGTAGACCAAAGGATCATATTTCCACCTTTGAATCTTTAGAATTTAAAAAGTGGACTCATTCACCATGAATGGCGAATGAGTCCCACTTCTAGGCCTATTTTTTGTTTACTGCATTTTTAGACACCCATTTGTCTGAAACAGGGTTTGGAATAGTTTCAAAGAACTGGGACAGATTGGCCTAGCATGGTGAATGAGTCCCACCACAGCCCATACTATCAATAAAAGCTCTAAAATTCATGGTCTTTGTAGGGAATTGGATTAGATTTTATTTGCATCTATCTTGAGGGTCTATCTTTTTTTTAGAGAATTTTTTCTTAAATTTCATGAAGCAGCCCTATTTACACAGTTTTGAAGGGTTGAGGGTCTCCAAAATGGAAAACTGACCCATTCCACTATCTGTAATCACTAAATCTCATGGAATGGGTCCCTTTTCTCTTTGGTTTAAGTGTTTCTATGATTAGGTAGGCAGAGGAGTTTAGTTTGTATGAAGTGGGATGTTGCCCTAGGGTAAATTTTGGGTGATTTTCTATGTGAAATGAAGGTGTCAATACAGGGTTTTGAAAAAATAGTGAAAGATTGGTCAAGTAATGATTTGGTGAGCTTTTGTATGGAATTTTTAAGGTGTTTGATGCATAATTTGTGTCAATAAAACTCGGGTGATGTTAGTTTCATTAAACCCTAGCCTTTATGTATGAAATGTGAGGGTTTGGTGGATGAGATTCAAAGGAGTCTTCAAACTAAGAATAGATGTTGTAATTTGGATTTTTAATAGACAATTTGTGACTTTCTAAAGAGTTTTAGTGAAAACTTGAAGGTTTGGAGGGACCTCCTTTGTAAAAGAAGGCTAATCTAGTAGCCTAAAACATGGGTAGTTTGTTGTTTCTCAAGGTTGTGTCAAAGAAGTTACTTGTAATATTTTGGGAAAGTTGTGTTGGTTATGTGGGAAGTCGAAAATAATGTTTTGTTTTCCATTGTATGGCCTTCTCCAAAAGATATATTCATTTGTTGATTTTTGAAGGCTAGAAGCTTCTAGTGGTGTCATAAGGTTCAATTGGGTGTTTGTGTGTTCAAGGGAATATTTCCTTGTTGTGTTGGGTCATTTTGAGTTGGAAGGAAGGTTATCACCAGCTTGCTTGCATCAGGTGGTATCAAAGCTTAGGGACAAGATATCTTGTTGCTAATTTGATTGCATTTTGCAGGTTTAAAGATAGAGGGTGAAAAGATAAGTTTGTGAGGATTCCTCTGAAAGGTGTTGGTGCTGCTAGAGAGTTGTAGGATTTGAAGGAGAAGCATGCTAAGCTTATGGAGTCACATAATATAGTGTTGGCAAGGCTTGATTCCTTGGAGAGAAAGAAAAGAAGAGATGAGAATAAAGAAAGTGAAACAGAGGAAGATGATGAAGAATATGAGGATGTTAATGAAGAACTAGACCCTGAAGATCAGAGGATGGTAAAGATACTCAAAGTAGTGAAAGGTGATTCTCATAAGGGAAAATTTGATCTTCATATGTATGGTGGTAATTTAAATGAAGAGGAATTGTTTGATTGGATTGCTGCTATGGATAATTACTTTGAAAGTGAAGATATTTCATATGAACAGATGGTGAAGGTGGTGAAAAAAAAATTCAAAAGTCATGCTCTTCTATGGTGGGACCACGAGCACGCAAAGAAGAGAAAACAAGGCAAGTTAAGGATTATTTCTTGGGATAAGATGGTGCAAAAATTGAATGGGAAGTTTCTTCCAAAGGATTATGAAGTTCAATTGTATAAAAAGTTGCAAAGTTTGAAACAAAAGGATCTAGATGTCAAGTCTTATATTGATGAATTTTACAAACTAAGTATAAGGTCAAGAAGGGATGAGGATGAGGTTGAAAAGGTGGTTATATATCTAAGTGTTTTGAGATTTAATATGAAAGATGAACTTGATTGTTGCTAACCCAAGATCTATTGAGGAATGTTTTCAATTAGTAATCAAGGTGGAGGAAAATATTAAAAGGAGACAATAAAAATCAATTAGAGGAAGAGGTGTTACTAGTGCAAGAGGGAGAGGAAAAATCCCTACACCAAAGCAGCCACTAGAGGAACGAGAAGGATAAAATAGAGGTAAGGAGCAAGGTGTTGATACTAGAGGAGGTTTTAGAGGTAGAGGAAGGTTTAGTGGTGGTAGAAAAACTAATAATTTTGTAGGGAGATGTTATACTTGCAATGAATATGGTCATCCATCTTGGAAATGTCCTGGAAAGGTTGGTATTTGATCCATTGGTGGAAAGAGGATTGATAGGAGAGCACAAATCATTCAAGAAGAGGATTATGAGAGCACAAATACTACAAGTTTAAGAGCTACTCCTGAAACAGGGGAAATGTTGATGATGAGGAAGACAGTATAGAAGGCAAGAAAAGAGGTGGAACCTTTGCAAATAAAGGGCCTCTTGAAGACCACTTGTAAGTGAAAGAATACGGTTTGTAGACTTGTCATTGATTCTGGTTCTTCAGAGAACATGGTGTCTAGTGAGATGGTTAACAAACTAAATTTGCAAAAATTTCCTCATGAATTTCCTTATAAAGTGTCATGGTTGAGTGATGGGAAATCTTTGTTAGTTAATGAAAAAGCTATGGTAGATTTCTAGATTAGAGGTTATAAAGATAGTTTAGTTTGTGATATCCTTACCATGGATTGTTCTCACCTACTCCTAGGTAGACCATGGTAGTATGATTGGTGTTCCTTGTATGATGGAAGAGAAAACACATAAACAATAGTGAAGGATAGATGCAAGTTTGTTTTAACTCCACTTGTGGAAGATGTCAAGGGTAAAGAAAAGGTAATTATGTGTGGGAAGAAAAAGTTATAAGTTGTAGTTAGTACAAGGCATGATGATGTTGGGACAGCAGGTAAGAGATTTACTTAAGGTTTGTTAGAAATATATTGGAATAAGAATGTTTTAGTTGGTACATTGGTGTATCCATTTAATGGAAGCATGGTGAAAGGACAAGTAGTAAAGTCTGAAAGTGTTGTGAGATGTACATCTAATGGTGCAGTGGGGAGTAGATCTGATAGTACAATGGTTTATGATACTAGTGAAATAGTGATATCTAATGATAGGTCAAGGACTCTGATGACAATGAAGAACAAATAGAATGGATAGGATAGTAAAGGAAGTTGCAAGAATAATGTTGAGGTAAAGGGAAAAATAGTTCAAGGGATTACTAGCAAATGTTTGAATGCAGGTATAGACAAAGGAATGTAATCAAGTTTTGATCAAAGAGTGAAAAGAGGGTAGGCATAAGGTTTGAATGATGGAAAATAGATAGTTCTAGGGTAGATTGAAAAAACATAGTGGATGAACCAAGGGAAAGTATTTGTAGACTTGTGGAATATGTGTGAATCTTGGAGAATTTTGTACTAGATGCAACTCATGTGGGATGAGTTTTTCTCTATGGGGGTGAATGGTGCAGGTGCACCTAAGCATATGATGTTCATCAATGGTGGTCAATAGGTCAAGATTACATGTTGAGGTCATTAAGTATTAGACATAGTATGTTTACATTAAATAAGGTATAAAGATACCATTCATTATGTATTTGAGGGGTTTTTTAGTCATTTATGTTTAGATGTCAAAAGCTGCACTAACAAACATAAATGTTGTCAAGCAAAATAATTGTCAAAATGTAACTTATTAGAAATATGAAGGAACAAAAGAATTTGAAAATTAGTTAGGAAAATTTGGAAGTTGGAAGTTGAATGGAAACATGTATAAATTCCTCTCCATGGCTTGAGTTTGGTTGTTGATGATAGTGTTGGAGTTCCAACATTAAATTCAATGATTATTTCTGCACTTTTCCCTATTTTCTTGTATTCTTCTTATACTATATAGGCCTGTACTATCAATAAATGCTCTAAAATTCATGGTTCTTTGTAGGGAATTGGATTATATTTTATTTTCATCTATTTTTAGGGTCTATCTTTGTGTTTAGAGAAAGTTCTCTTAAATTTCACAAAGTAGACCTGTTTACATAGTTTTGAATGGTTGAGGGTCTCCAAAATACAAAACTAACCCATTCCACTATCTATAATCAATAAATCTCATGGAATGGGTCCCTTTTATCTTTTTTTTAAGGTTTTTTATGATTAGGTAGGAAAAGGAGTTGATTTTGTACGAAGTGGGATGATTCCCTAGGGTAAATTTGGGTGATTTTCTATATGAAACGAAGGTGTCAATACATGGTTTTGACCAAATAGTCAAATATTGGTCAATGTAATGGTTTGGTGAGTTTTTGCAGGGAAATTTTAAGTTGTTTGATGCACTCGTTGTGTCAGGAAAACTTGGGTGATGTTAGTGTCATTAAACCGTAGCCTTTACATATGAAATGTGAGGGTTTGTTGGATGAGCACCCTAGGAGTCTTGAAACTAAGAATAGATGTTGGAATTTAGAGTTTTGATAGACAATTTGTGACTATCTAAAGAGTTTTAGTGAAAAATTAAATATTTGGAGAGACCTCCTTTGTAAAAGAGAGCTAATCTAGTAGCCTAAAATAGGGGTAGTTTGTTGTTTCTCAAGGTTGTGTCAAATAAGTCACTTGTAATCTTTTGGGAAAGTTGTGTTGGTTCTGTGGGAAGTACAAATTGATTTTTTTTTGGCCATTGTATGACCTTCTCCAAAAGATATATCCATTTATTGATTTTTAAAGGTTAGAAGCCTCTAGTGGTTTCTCAAGGGTCAATTGGGTATTTGTGTGTTCAAGGGCATATTTCCTTGTTGTGTTGGGTCATTTTGAGTTGGAGGGAAGGTTATCACCACCTTACTTGCATCACACTTTTAGTTTAATCCATTTTTGTTGCAATTTGCATTCATTTCTAGGTGTTTTTTGCATATCACAATATGTTTTCAAACACTTCACATTTCCTTAGTTTCTATTCATTAATCAATCAATTTAATCAATTTGTTGAATCTAGTTCATTGAATTTATTCATACTTACATCATACATTCTTTAATTTGAGTGAACCACCTAGATTTGTGGTGTGGTATCTATCTCTCACCTTTTAGGTGAAAAACCCTAATTGAGCAAAAGAGATTCATAACATTCCACACACTTAAAATCTATGGTTCAATATCGAACTCTTAAAAAAACAATTGAAAGCCAACTAAATGGCTAAGAGTGAGATAAATTGGTGTCATACAAAGCACTAGTTGGATCTATTGAAAACAAAATGTATACAAAAGAAAGTCAATGACCAACTAGGATTCTACACTTAAAGATGGAGACAGTGTGCTAAGATGATCTCTCTTTCTTATCCCCCAAATCTATTCTCCATTCTCCATAAATAACTTCTTTCAAATTATAAAAGTTGGATTGTTTTTATTGTTTTGTTTGATTAGAGAATAATTGCAGACCCACTTCTTTTCAAAACCCCCAAAATAAAATTCTCGTTAAAATCCTCCAAAAACCACCAATATCCAATACCCAAGTAAACATAAGTTTTCAAATACTAAAATCAACAAAATTAACAAGTTTCCAATATGAAAATCAGTTTGGAGTCATGCATGTGTGCACACTTCTTTTTCTATCTTTTATTTTCTTTTACAATCAGTTTGAATATTTATCTTCATTATTTATTTAACATCATATTGCTTTTCACATTTAAATAATTAAATTCTCATGATAATAAAATTATCAATTATTATTAAATATAATTTAAAACATTACTTTTTACAAAACAATTTAACTTAATTATTTAATATTAAACCATATACTTTCTATGTCACAAAATTGATTTATTTAATTATTGTTTTAATTCTAAATTCATTTAAATTACCTTGTAAGAAATTTAATTTAATTAAAATGATTAAATAAGGCAATTTACAATATTTAATTTTCCACACAATTTCAAAAATAAAATTAAACAATATAATAATGAGCACAACGTGACAACTCAATTAAATCAAACAAACTTACTCAAATGTCAAGAAAGGCCAATATAGAGGGGCATTACATTTGAATTCAAGCTAAGGCTATAGAAATAGTAAGAAAGAGAGTAGAAGCAAGGGCTGCAAATACTACTCAAAGAGAGATGGAACAAGAGGTTGCTTGCTTAGCCTTGCAAAATGTATAGCATTTTTTAACCTATTATTGATTTTTTGTATTGGCTTAATAATAATTATTTTCAACTATTGCTGATTTGGTTCCATATCCATAAAAAAAATTGATGGAAGATGCAAATTGAAGAAAATGATTAAGGTCCTTCATAATTTGAAAGGCTAACCTATGTTCCTGTCAACCATATTCTAAGATCCAAGGATGAAATCAGACCTATTAATTCTCTAGATGGTTGGTGAATTTTCTATTGCAAGGGAGAAATGCTTTAGAATGACGTAGTCTATTCATTAAATTATATAAGGATGAAGAAGGAACTATTGCAGATTGTGCTACCAATAATTTTCATGTGGAGGGAGGAGAGATAACTTCATGCTTAGGTGGACTAGAAAGGAATGTGCAAACCAAATATTCAATGTAAAGGTTATAAAACTTTCAGACCAATATATTGCATGAGGACAATAAATTTCTAGTCCATTTGTTCCCCCTTCAATGGGTTAATTATAGTGACTCAAGATTATATCCTTAACAACTTGTTGGGATAAAATTTGGGCCCAATGCAACATGATTACTTTCTATCTCAATGGTTTAGGTTATAACTACCTAGACAGAGGAGGAAGTGGCAACTTTTCTATTCTTGCAAGAATAGCATAGAAGAATTATATTTTTGCAGGAAGTGTTGATTTGCAACCTACAATAATATAGATAATATAAAAACATTTACATAACTAATATTACAAAAATAAAGTACTAAATTTCTATATATAACTTTATCAATAGAAAAAAGAATGACTTTCTCACAAATGATTCATATCTTTAAATAAAGCCTAATATGGATGCTTCTAGAATAAGGTGGCTAGCTGTGTATCACAACATTCACTTGGTTTATGGTTACCAATTTTTCCCTCCTCAATCATTTATGTCATAAGGTAATGGTTTCATTCCCTCACTGTCTATATTGCTCCTTAATTAATAGCATGGAAGATCATATAAAGAATCCTAGGAGGTATCCTATTGTGCATACCGGCCTCATTCAACTTATTTATGAACATTTTAAAAATATGTCAGCTTTGTCTAATCCTGTCTCAACTTTAGCTGCTGAAGACTATGATACTGAGGATAGCATGTCTGAGGAAAAAGATAACCATGCATAAAAAAGTGTTTTGCAATTGGATATTAAGATGCTCCACTATGAGACCCACTCAAAACTACTTCTATCCCCACTATTGGAGCCCGCTCCACGATGGGCCCCTCTCCCTTAGTAGAAAATTGAGAAATGCTGAATTAGGATGCTCCACTATAGACTCTTCTCCCCCTAACATATCTTAAAAAAAAACAAAAATCCTCAAAATGTTATCATCTATCCCCACCAATTTAAATTCTAACATAACAACACTGTCAATGATTCGAAGTATCTAGAATCTCTAATATGGTGGATTACAGCTGCTCTACAACATTATTTTTATGTCAGATACCTCAAAATAAAATAACGAACAATTATAAAAACATTCAACCTCATTCCACAGTCCACGCCATAAACGTTTCTTGCAAAGTACATTGCACCAAATAAATTGTAAGACTGTAAAAGATATTTTTGTGATTCGAATTCTATATTAGTTAACTCATCCAAAGCACATGAAGCCAATGGTACACCAGGAAAAAGTCGTTGTGGTAAGCTAATATAAGAAACTGTAATTCGATTTTATTCTGATTTATGTCATTGAAGACCCGATTTCTGTGATTTGAAATTTTGTATCGTTTCAACTCATCAAAAGCATATGAGCACATGGGGCATTGAAAATGTTAAACATATGCAGATACCAAACAAAAAAATCATGACACCGTAACAGAGAGAATCATCAAACTCGTATGAGTACCAACATTCATGATAAACTCTTTATAAATATTAAAAGTAAACTTATATTATTATCTAGAAAATAATGCTCTATAAATAGATGGATATTGGTATTTAAAGATCCAGATATAAAGTGGCATGTTCTTCATAACATGGTCTGTGTGGAAAATTACAGTTATTTCAAATCTGTTAAGACTTAAAACCAAAGCAATGCCTTAGGTTGTTGATAGATGCACATTCTATTACTTGTTATTTATTTAATGTTACTTTCGATTTGACCCATCTATGAGCAAATTGTTGTGTTCCATTGGTCTCCAGTAAATGTCGAACTTTTGTGTTTTAGAAAGTAAACTTTTATTGCATAGAGCAATGGGCAGAATTGGAAAAAACTCAGTATCCACTTTCATATATCAATGCGGTCATTTTTCTATAACGCTATAATTTGGGGACTAAAAGAACGGAAATTTTTGGAAAGGGAAGTATATTATTGTGGGTTTCCATTGGGTTCCTTGATGATTGGAAAACAAAAATTCAACGTATAGGGGCATTTTGGGAGAGTAAATATAAGCATATGCGCACAGGGACGTTTTGGAAGAGGTGTGGGCAAAAACATTGAAAAATGAAAAATGTAAAGGGTGAACTTCTATTCATTCAATTATTAAGATAATTTTTAAAAATAATTGTTACTAATGTTTGATTAATTTTTTTAACAATTTCTTGTATGTTTGAGGGGCTGTAAAGTGAGTTTAAAAATTCATTTGTTTCTCATTGTAAAATATTTATCAATTGAACAAAATAATTTCAAAACGATGTTCTATGTCATGAAACACTTAATTTTTCTTTTTCAACTCATCCATCGATCAAAATTATATTTTTTCTTCTATAAAGTGAAGGATATAGTCATGATATTTATAAAATTATCATGCAATTAAAAGTTGACAATAATAATGATTAGATTACAAACATTTATTATAATTATGTATTCAAACAAATATATTACAATTTTAAAGGGACATTTTTAATAACTATCTTTAGTGTTCTATAGTATGTTATAGTTGCAATGCTCATAATCATGGAAATAAACAAGAGAATGTGAAAAAATTACATTTAATTTCTATTGTTTAGTAGAAATTTGAACTACATATTATATATCTACAAAAATTTGTTATAATATTTTATGGCTATGAGAAATCAACTAAACCTACAAATGATAAAAGTAAAAAAATACATTAATTTATACTCCTATCATTGGGAAGAGACCTCTCTTAAAATATTGATATATAATTATATAATGTTGAAATTGAAGAGATTAGAATATATTTCTTTATATATTATGTGCTGATCTAATGATCATGTAAATAGGTAAAATATGTAGACATATGTGTCTCTACATGATAAACACTTTGGGTTTGACATGAAATAAAGTTTATATATCAAATTGCTACCTATTATTTTTATTAATTTGGGTTTGGCAATTAAAAGATGGGGAAGGCACATAGAAACCTTCATTTTCTTCACCAAACACCACCCCTCTCTTTTATCCCCAATATAAATTGAATATAACAGTAATGTCGCTAAAATCCTATGAACTCTCATACACTATAGGACATCGAAGGAAAATGTATCTAGAATATAGTATTCCATAAGAGTTTATATAATTTCCAAATATATTAGCACTACCCTCTTGGTAGCACCTTATCATTAAAAGAATTAGATGATAAGGGTTTCCTATAAAAACTATTCTTATCACTACCAATTTATAAATAATGAATATTCAACACCAATAACTTTCTAAAAGGACAAAAATCATGTTATCTCTACAAAAAGATTTACTGAAGGAATATATAAATTTCTCATTGGTTGGTGCATTTACTAGTTTAATTCTTGTATTGAAGGTATTTTCATTAATAAAGAGATGATGTACTAAACAAAATTCCTCCAGTAAGCTTGGAATACTAGATTCTAAAACATATGCACTAGAATTTGATTATCACAATCACTAATTATGGGATTTCATTGTGAGTGTTGAAGGTCTTCAAGAAGTTGGTTCAATAGATGTCTTGTACTCTATTTTAGAGGATGGAGTTGTAGTAATTCAATGCAATCCACCCAATTTAAATTTGAAAACAAATAAATTTAAAATATTCACTCTTTAGATTTTCAAATCTAAGTTTTTCTATTCCTTCAAGATATATTAGAACTATTTGAATCTAGAAACCAAAAAAAAAAATTCATTCTTCAAGTTTTCAAATTTAAAAATTTCAATTCCTTGGAGATATATTATAACTATCTTAGTAGCTAACTAATGATTGTATTTTGGATGAGTCATAAATTGAAGTGATATTCCAACTATCTAAGATATCTTTGAATGAGTAGTGAAACATAGGTAAATTAGGGTTGTCTTAAAGAGGGGGTTCACCAATTTAAAATGTAGACCTATTTCCCTCTATTTCATTAGGAAATGAGATCCACACAAAGAATTGACTTACAACCCTTAGTTGAGTCAACTCAATGAGGGAATCTACTGATTTCCTTATGCTCGAGGATGGGGGCTTCAGCCTAAAAAATATTTTTGGTAGGAAAACTAAAAATATAAAATCTACTCAATAATGCCAATTCAAACTTGGAACAACAATACAAAGCTCAATATTGACAGAAACACCAAACTTTATGCAGATGAGATAAGAGAATAGCATTTTTTACCAGTCACCAAAAGGTAGTTTCAGGAAGCTATCAGGGACTCATTTTCCCATGGGCGAATGGATCTCTGCTCAATATTTTCAAAAAACTTTAAGGAGCCTTTGACATCAATTTGTAGCTCCATTTGATTTAAGTTGCAGTTTTGAAAAGTTGAAATCATATATGTAGGAGTTTCCAAGAATGATGACAACTTTGACAACTTTTGCAACTTTGAGAACTTTTCAAATCTTGTTCTCCAAAAGATCTCAATCCTTCTTCAAACTAAAATTTTTAACACAAATACAAAAAGGGAAAATTGTTTGTTTTTCGTGAATGGGGTTTTCCTTGGTAAAACCCTATTTGGGCAATTAAACCTTGAATTGAAATAATGAAATGTGAAAGGAATGATAAATGAACAAGCTATGTTGTAACACACCAAACCCTTGAATAAACCTTTGGAAATATGCAACATTGATCTTGATCTTGCATGAAATGGCTTCACTAGATGTGGATCTTGATGCTTGAAATATGACTTTGAATGCTTTACTTGATCTTTGAAACCTACTTCACAATGTTAGCTCCAAAAATATGCATGATTTTTAAGACTTTGACATGATGGTTTGATCTTGAATACTATAATAAATCTTAATAATTGTTCTCTTGAATGCTCTTGATCACAATATTACCTTTAGGAATGCTCTCATCAAAGTTATCTTGAATTTCTCTTAAAAATCTCTAGGTGAAACTTAGAAAATAACCTTGTATTTATAGGTTTGTATCCTTAATTTCCCAAAATTCAAATATTACAACCCGACATTGAAAAATGGATTTTGGGACCTTAAAATACCTGCAAAAACATATTTTCAATTTAGATTCAAAGGACTA
>VDFB02186722.1:0-14162 GCA_007258455.2 Sequoia sempervirens
AGAGATGTATTGCAACATTTTGGTTTGCAAGATTTTTGTATCTATGTGGATGTTCCTTGGTACTAAATGATGTTGGTTACACCTCTATGTGATGTGATTGGTGAACCTTTGGATGCCTTGATCATTTTCAGATTTGACATTACCTTATGCAGGGGATTTCTTAGATGTGTATGTTCATCTTATGACAAGATTGGCACTTGGATCTTGTGATTGCATGTTATGGGTTGTAAATATTGATCTAGTATGAGATTCACTTGTTATTATTTGTATACCTTTGAGGTATGGATAGTTGTATGTGTTAACATTTGTTGTGGGTGGTATTTTTAGCTATGGTTATTATATCTTGATAGTTATTGATACATACTTGTTACCTTTGGATTGAGTGTTTTTGTATTGGGTATCGGTTGGAGGCAAGTATTATGCTTCTTTGTGACAAATAGTGTTGCATCTCTTTGGATGGATTCTTATCTTTGTGCATTGGTGTGATGGAGGATGAGAGCATTCATACTTGAGAGGTGGTCACCTTAATTCTTTTTACAAGTATCTTGATGGAGCGCATGGAGTAATTTCATTCCTTGATGGTATATGTGGCTAGAGGGATTGTTCCCTTGTTCATGTTTAAGTTTACTTGTTTACCCCTTATGCAATGTATATAAAAAGTGGGAGAATGTTAGGAAAAGGTGTGTTGTCCACCTTGCATAATACTATAATGTAATATTTTATTTATTATGTGGTACACCTCAATGATCAAAAGATGAGTGCATCACATGGGTCTAGCATTCTTGGGGTCACTTTATGTGTTGTATGTAACATTGGATTAAATATTTAATGTGTGTTACACATGGGAAAAATATTTAATTTTGAGAAAGCTTAGTACTAGGAATTAAATGTGGGGGTTAATAGTTTTGTAAGCTCATGGTATTAGTCATGGTTTTATCTAACACCACTTAGTGGTTTTGTGTGAGCTTGTTTCTATAAAAGCAAACACATGGGTAGTTGTCTAAGTTTGGTAGGTTGGCTTGTTGGCTGGTTGAGAGTATCTTTTGTTAGCACTTGTGAGGGTTGAAGCATGGCATGGGATGTATGGTTACATGCTTGTTCACATGGAGTTCTTGTAGAGGGTTTGGTATTTTAAAGGTATTCATGGAGGACTTTAAAGATGTATTAAAATGTTTATTTCTGAATAATACATGAGTTATGGATGCTTTTGGAGGATCATTTTTTCCCTCTTGAGGATTTTCCTAGGGTATATCTTGTGTCATCTTTGATGGTATGTTGTCTATTATTTTGCATATGGATTCTAAATACATATTTGCATAGATTTCTCTATTTGGGTTATGTGGAAATTATCCTGGGTGGATGCAATTTCCTTCCAAAATCTACTCTATTATCATGTCAACATCGTGCTACTTGATTCTAAAATTGATGAAATGACCAATCTCACCAACATACGAATTCCAACAATATCAATCAATTTTGTACACCTAAGTTGAGGAAAGCATCTCTTAGATCTTTGGCCGAAGGGATGAACAAATCTATAGAAAATGCACCTCAATCTTTGTACATGTGTTTAAAGTGGGATGGTATCTAGAGACATTGTTTGGAAACTTTCTAGGTAAGAATTTGTTCTAGTTTTTGGTTAAGCCCCTAAGTGGACCTATTTAATGGTGATGAACCAAAATCAAAGACAACAATCAAGCATGTAGTATGCTTAAGATGATGTTGCAATTAGAATGCTCTATAATGTGGTTATCATGTTCTCCTATGAATATACCTTAATGATCCTAGATGATTCAATCAATATTGAATGTCTTTAAATACAATAACATAACACACAAATGGGCGTGCTAGGCTGGTTCATTAAGGTTGGCTAACAATAGCTAGTACAAAGAAGTTGATAAGGCTAATTTTGAGTCTTTTGATCTAAAATTTTGAAGTTTAGATCCAAATATACCAAAATGAAATAGGTCAATTTTACACCCATGGATTTGATCAAGGTGGTGAACGAATGATACAAAATTTCAACCCAGTTTATGAGAATATATAATTATGGACCCAAGGTAAAATAAGTTCGACAAATTTAACACAAAAATATGTCACTTATAAACATCTTATTAAATAAAGCAAACTCTCCTTACAGTATGTCCAACATACAAAGAAAAAGAGATAAATATACTATTTTCACCAATTAAAAAAAGAAAAATATGTATCACATAATGTATTAAATATGTTTTATATTTGACTATTCGACTATTAAATTACATAAATGAATTTATGATAAAAATTACAAATCAAGAAACGGTAAGAATGTAGCATTGGTACATAGCGAACTAACTGAACAATTCCTTACCTGTCGTAGGTGGCCATTGGAGGAAATCTCACCATAATATCAGCGTACGCAATACTTTGTCTAAGACATGTTGAAGAGTCATTTATGAGTGACGGAAAAAACTTCCCGTTTTCATGGATTCTACAAAATATTTGTTAACTAATTTAAATCTCTCAAAATATAGGATAGTTTTGACTGGTGTTTTCTCGTCCCAATTAAAACAAAACCTATCTCCATATTTTCCTTCAAAGCACAGTTATATGGGCAATGTTGTTTACTTTTTGGGCATTAATGGTAAAGGACGTTGAACCAATTTAGGTGGAGTATAACAAATCCAAATAATAAAGTCTGAAGTTGGTAATCGTTAGGGTAAGTTGGTGACGATCCACTCAACTATGGTCTTGAAAGGGCTTAAATTTTCTTAAATTGAAAATGCAAAAGGCAATACCCAACAGCTTCAATGGCTTTTAATATGATTGCACTTGGTTTAGCAATAGCCATTGCCAGTAGATGCTTTGTTGAAGCAGATGCAAAAAAATTGGCCCCAGCTGTAATTGTGTTTGGAGATTCAACTGTAGATCCAGGTAATAACAATCATATTTCAACGCTTATTCAGAGCAATTTCCCTCCCTATGGAAAAGATTTCCCTGGCCATATTCCCACTGGCCGCTTCTGCAACGGAAGGCTTTCGACAGACTTCATAGGTAATCTACTTAGAAATGATTAGTTTTGTTTTCATCTGCCTTTATCTTTTTCTCGTGTTTTTTCTCATGTGGGTTGATAATGTGTTAACTAACATAGCGGAAAGACTGGGTATAAAAGAGACTGTGCCAGCATACCTGGACTCGAGACTTACGGACCAAGACCTGCTTACTGGAGTTAGCTTTGCATCTGCTGGCACTGGATATGATAATGCAACGGCGCGTGTTGTTGTATGTTCATCATTTACACATACTTTTGTTTGTTTCATGAAAATTTAGACATATCACTGGGCATTAAAGTTTGCACACAGTGTAAGACCATTTGGGATTGAACCCACCCATATTCAGCAAGAACTAAACAATATTTTGGGATTAAACCCACCTCCAGCCTCACACAAAAGATATTAAATAATGGCCAACATTTTTGGACAGACAGTTTTTTAGAAGATTGTTATCTATGAGTTTGTTTTTGCTATTAGATAGTACGAGTTTACGTTGAGCCCATACTGATATGTCTTCTGTTGAGAGCCAAAAATTGAAGGGTACTCATTTCTGATATCTCTTTGACTGAAGCCAAAGACTGAGGGGTACCCATTCTCACAGTTTTTTTACAACTAAACAAACTAAAATCTCTCTTTTATTAAAAATATCAAGTTTCCACAATCCATCTTGTTGTTTTAGTATAATTTTTGGATTTGATTGTGTCATTACTTTTTTCTTCATCAACATTTCAAATTGTGATCCATCATCAGAATGAAAGAAAGCTGAAAAAAAGAAAAATGAAAAAAACTTCAATATAATATGAAAATTTATATGATTGTAAATAAAATTATGATATCCCAACTTGTCAAATATATAATTGTAAAAAAATGCAACAGTTAATACTATTATTCAGCCTAACAATTTTTTAAATTATCAAATACACCCTAATTTTGGCCACCCACCATCAAATTCCAAACCTGTATGAAAGTGAGGTGGTCCACCACAACCACCATTTTGTTTTGACAATGACAAAATTAATACCTCCGGTTTTAACTCTGAAAGAAGGATGTTAGAAACTAAGATAGAAACCCATGGTAATATAGAAGATTCGGCCTTACTGAAAGTTTTAAAAGCTCTGTAAATAAATTTTCTAATAAAATACTAAGCATGCAGTCAGCCACTTGGCTATAAAAATCTACTTGTACAGTAGTGCAAACCTTAAGCTTCCTACTTAGAAGCCACCTGGAGTATCTATTAGAAAATATTTTCCACTTTTGCAGTTTCACATAAACGATCAGCATTACTGTTTACATGCAGAGAATCTAATTAATTCTCTTTATTTTTGTCTTTGCATTGCTAGTCTGTAATACCGATATGGAAGGAAGTGGAGTACTTCAAGGAGTACAGAACAAAGTTGGAGAGAATAGCAGGAATTGAAAAGGCTAACAACATTCTGAGTAAAGCAATATTCGTAGTGAGCTGCGGCAGCAACGATTTTATTGAGAATTATTACGTCAATCCATACCGCAGAAATCAGTACAACGTTTCCCAATTCCAAGACCATCTCATACAAATCAGTGCCAACGTGCTCCAGGTACAGATATATATTTGTATCTGATCAGTGTTGTTTCTATGCTAGATTGTGTCAGTTTTTCGAATCAATGTTTTGGAAGATATTTTATGATCTAACATCAATATTTTGGATCATAGTTCATGTTTCATCATCGATTTTTTATGGTAGATCATGGAGTATGATCGATTCAAAAAACTGACACACTCTAATACAAAAATAACATTGATCAATATTATAGATTGTGAAAATATGATAGTCTTTAATTATCTGAAGTATGTTATAACAGAAATTATAACTCATTACAAACTTTAAGCTAGTTATCTCTTATTTAGATGGGGATTCAATGTTCTATGCAATGATCATATGGGACCAGACTAAACAATACACTCTTAAGTTTTGACTTGTTTAATTACAGTAGCTTCTTGGTAGAATCCACTATTAATGTGATTTCAAATGAACTACCTAAACAAATCAAAGTTTAAAATATGTTGTTTAAACCAAACCATTATACAACTTTGCACTTAGCTATATCGACTAATACCCACCTAGTCTGAGTAGTGTAATGATATTATATATATGTGTGTGACTGCAGGAGATATACAGCTATGGAGCGCGTAGAATAGCCGTGGCTGGGCTTCCTCCGTTGGGCTGTCTGCCTTTAGAAAGAACATTAAAAGTTTTCAGGAGGAAAGGAGGATGCGTCGACGACCTCAATCAAAATGCAATAGATTACAATATGAAACTGCAGGCTATGATTGATTCCCTAAGATCCAATCTTCCAGGCCTTCGAATTGTTTATGCAGACGTATACACCGTGTTGATTGACATGGAGCTCAATCCTACTAAATTCGGTAAATCTTATATCTGCTTTGTTTGTTTCGAACGGCAGATCTAATAAACAACTACAAAATTGGGAATTTTGTGAGCCTGCACAAACAGGTGTTTTATTAATTTTATAGCAACCTTGATTGGTTTTTGTTTTTCAAATTGCAGGTATAACAACTACAAATTTAGGATGCTGTGGAACTGGGTCAGTAGAACTTGCATATGCATGCAACAATCGGACACTATTCACATGCTCTGATCCCTCCAAATATATATTTTGGGATGCTGTCCATCCCACAGAGAAAACCTACAAATTTATTGCCCAGGATTTATTCCAGAATAGTATTCCCAAGCTACTACACCCCTAACATTCCCCTCACTACCCTACTTTATCAATCTTTTAATAAATTATAAATAGTTGTCTAGCTCAAATAATGGAGGATTTGGAAATCTTTCAATCTAAGAATAAAAGCACATACAATCTGGAATTTTTAATCTCTCGAGATGCTATTTTACATTTGAGGATGTTAATTTTCTTTTTGGATAAATTTAAAAATAAAAGAAACATTTATTTATATAAATATGGGCATCTCTGTTTTTAAATAATATATTACAATACTATGACGGAGTAGATATTCAAATCAGAATTTTTTTGGCTGATCATAAATATGCATCTTTACCAATTGAACTTAATCAAGTAAAAATAGAAAATTTCAAATCAAAATATTAAAGTTGAATATTAGATTTTGTAACAGCATCATTATGAGATAATTTTAACACAATGTGAGTGTCCATACATACATAGAAGTGTAGGAGAGAATTTTTGCTGGAGTACACATCATTTTTTTCTTTTATTAAGAGTAAAAGTCGGTTTTTGAAAAGGCCTCAACCCTTTTACAAAGACTAGTATAGATATATCAGCTTTGTTCAACAAACAACTAAAAAACTCCTTTAAAGACCAATAAATTAAGATTGTAAACTAAAAATTATAAATAAATAAAACTCAATAGCACAAAGACCAAGTTAAGACAAAACACACATAGCACGGAGAAAATCACCTAAAAAGAAACAAAAGAGAGCAGCAACATGTGATCTAGATGTTAGAGTGAATAATTTATCTATTCACTATACTTAAGTGTACTTAGGTTGATGAGGTTAAACATCTTGTCTAATTGAATGTGCAACCTTTTAGATCTCTAGAGGTTACCAAGTTATTTGGTAAACCTTATGTACTACCTTTTTGAGGTTGGAAGACTTTCCATCTCACCTCAAAGGTCACTCAACACTTGGCATCAAGATTGATGACTTGGTCAAATAGGTTGTTGATTTGCACATTCCTACTGATCCATAGGTTGACACCTATAAAAAAATTGTTTACTCATTTGTGTCACATCAAGGGGCACTTGTCAATCCACATGATAGGTGTATTGTCTCTTTCTTGGTTATTTAAGCAAGTTCATTGTAAATTCAAATTAACTCTAATGTGAATTAGGTCGATCATTGTGTGCAAGTGTGTTTTTTTAGAAGCACAAGGTTTTTGTTGTTATGATCTTGTTTGGGAATCCTATCATTAGATAGGCAACTTGTAGTTGAAACATCCCTTACTTTTGACCCTTTGAGATTATATATGATTCTATTCCATGGGGAGTGGACATGGACTATTGCCTTGTTGTTTAAGTGCATCTACTAATTTAATACATAATTCATGTAGGATGTGTGATTTCAATGATATGGATTAACTATTGAAACAAAGGGAAATGAGTTCATAAAAAATGGAATGGGGTATGATGCACCTATCTTCCTTAGTTTATTAGGAAAAAGAGAACACTTGGGACAAGATTGACTTTCAACCCTTAGGTGAGTCAACCTTGGTGGAGATATTGATGTTTTCCTTATAACCTAGGATGAGGTAAATTACTTGAAATAACACTTTTGTGAGAAAAACTAAAAATAGTAAAAAAAACCCAATTATGCAAAGTAACACTTGAAACATCAAATTTAAACCTTAATCTAGAAGAACCTACAAAATTTCAATAGATCTAAGGAGGTTAACTATTTTTGCACCTATCACCAAAATGCCCCTACTGATTGTCCTTTGAGGCTCATTTTCCCAAGGGTGAATGGGTCTTTCTACAAGGGTTGAAAATTTGCTTTCACAGTCCTCTGTTCCTATGTCTACACTTTTGATTCCTCTAGGTTTCACAGTCAAAAATTCAGGAATAAAATTTGAAAGTGATTTTTTTAGCTTGACAACAACTTTGACAGCTTTTGCAACTTTGAAAACTTTAGCAATTTTTCTCCTTTGATGGATCTTCAATCCTTCTTCAACCTAATATTTGCAAAACACACAAAATCGAAAAATTATTTATTTTTGGTGAATAGGGGTTTGCCTTGGTCAAACCCCATTTTGGTAATTAAACCTTTAAATGAAAAAATGAAACATGAAATGAATGATGAATGAACAATTGCTATGTTGCAACCCGCCAAACCCTTGAAGGACTAAAACTTAGTAGATCTCTCCAAGGTCTTGATCTTGCATGAAATGACTTGATTGATGATGTGATCTTGATGCTTGAATTTTGATTTGAAACTTCAAACGTACATCACAATGTTAGCTCCAAAAACATGCATGATTCTTGATAACTTTGACATGATGCTTGAGATCTTGAGTGTTGCAATAAATCCTTGAGAAATTTGCTATTGAACACCTTTGACAATAATCTTTGCTCTTGTGAAACTTTGATTAATGCTCTCATGAATTCCTCGGATTTGAATTGATAAAAAGACCTTGCTTTTATAGACAATTTTCTAATTTCCCAAAAATTAAACATTATAAGCCAACACTTAAAACTTGAATTTAGGACTTTAAGATTTCATAAAAAACATGTTTAAAATTTGAATTTGTGATCTTAAATGGGACCCATTCGCCGAATGGGTCCTAACCTAAATTACTAGGACCTATTCATTCCGGGGTGTTAAAAATGATAGTTGCATTAATTAAATCATAATTCACTTTTGAAAAATTGCAATTAGTTAGGCTTATAGATGCAAAATAAGGCCAATTAGAGGCTTAATTAAGTCCAATTTAATTAAGGGACCTAAACATAGTGTGAAAATGAAAAGGAGTACATTTTTCAACACTAAATTTAGCCTCCACTTTAGTGAGAGGATGAGCCCTATGTCAAACTCACGCTAAAGTAGACAAACAAGTGTCAAGAGAGCTCTAATTGCACAATTTTTGGAAAGGTAAGACAACAAAGGTCAAGGAGGGTGATCGATCCCCCAAGGACTAAGATCTCACATAAAACCAACAAGTGCACAAAGAGACACATGCTTATGTTAAATATGCAGCTACAAGAAAAGATACACAAGCATACAATGCCAAAATTAAAAAAGAGAGAGATAGGGGTGGATCAAGCCTCAACTATTTTTCTAAATCGTATGGATCAAGCCTTATCTTTTTGTCCAAAAATTTTTACAAGTGGAAACCCATCATCCATTATGCAAACCAAATGTGCTCACATGGGCTAGTGAAATCTATTGTCCACTAGGTGAGCCCCAAAAAGTGGCTAATGGGTAGTTGTGTCAGGTATAGGCTCCTATTGTACTAACCATACCAAATCTATACCTCCTAATAACTCTGATAAGGCACCACAAAAATGGTCACAAGGCTAGCAAGCTACATTATGCTAGGCACTCATGAAAAAGGCTCCACTAGCAAGCAAGTTGTGTTATGATTAGTGGCTTTGAAAAACATAAAGGCTCCACTAGAAAGCAAGTTGTGTTATTCTTGGTGGACTTGATACATACAATAAGATATTCAAAGGATTTTTTCTTAGTTCATGAAAGGTATCACTTCAGGGAACATCATGCTTAATGTCTCCAAGAGAGAATTAGTCAAGGATAAAAGATTCACAACTTAGGGAATGGAATTTATAGCATCACCACTAAGAGGAATGTCATATGCTCAAAAAGGTCAAAATATTGAAGGACATCAAACCCAATGACACCACTAAGAAGACGCATCATGTGAAGTCCAAGAATATCACACTTTGAAGCAAACAATGAGTGAGGACACGTATGCCCCCACTTTAAAGAATTTTCCAAACACCATGCTATGAGGAATTACTTTAAAGTAGAATATGATGAATTCCAATACATGAGAGCTTTAGTTAGAAATCCCTATGTGAAAAATATGTTTCCAAGATAGAGCTATGTCATGAATGGAGGGGTTGTCCCCATATACAATCCTAAGATAACACACAAGGGATCCACAGATTTTGGGTCAGTGTTTGTCATTATTGCAGTGATATAATCAAGCTTGGAATCATCATCATTCCCCAAATGACTCATGGAACAACAAGAACAAAGGAAGAATGACACATAGAGAGAGAAAAAAAGGGAAACTTTTGGGTCAACATGGAAGAGACCTGAATGTCTCGACAACTTGCATCATCTCCAAAAGGAAAACACAATTCAAATAGTTACGACAGATAGAAGAATGTAGATATGAATAGAAGAATGTCACAATAGATTTGCTTCCTTTGTATCCTTGCACCAACAGAGTGAAAAGGGTCATCCAAAGTAGGCTCACAAACATATAAAGACACACCAACAAACACAATACAAGGGATCACATTACACACATACAATCACAAATAGCACAAAGAGAAGACTAGTATGGCACATTTAAGTCAACCTATAGTAGGTCATCCACATCCCAATCTTGTTCATCATATGTGGAAGGTGGACAACTATCCAAAGGGAAAATGACAAGTGTTGTACTAGGAGCATCTCTAGGTTCAACATGTGGTGAGTCACTCTTTATAGGAGGACCGTCACGGTTGTTATCATCTAAGCTCATAGAAGAGGAAAATAATAAATTTATCTCATTATAAAATTCCTCATCAATATTAGCAATCTCATCATCATCATCCAAGCTAATCAAAATAGGAGGCCTAATGACAATTTCCATAGAAGTTTCTTGCTATTTTGGTGATTGATCTTGACTTTTTGTTTTATTCTCTTCTTTTAATCTACAAGCAATAGCATGACATCTACGCCTATGCTATTTAGCATTTATTCTTCCTTTTGTGCGATTTTCAAGTTGTGATTGTGTAGGAGTGGGTTTATCATCCATTGGTTTCGTTTCTTCACACAAGGGAGAAATGGAAGGAACCACATGGGAGGTTGTTCAATCACTTTCTCTTTAGCTTTATAAACTTTTTTTATCTTAGGAAGCACAACGGGACTTACATTTTTATCTCTTTGTCTTTTATAGGAGATAGGTGAAGGATTTATTATAGGTTGGTCTTGGTTATTGCGAAGGGTTTTTGGTTCAATCATCATTTCATCTATGATAGGAGGCTCAATCATGGGTTGATGCATGTTACTTTAAGGGATAATTATACTATGTGCTTTGCCTTAAACTTTGGATAAGATTGAAAAAGTAAGTCCTCATCAGGCCTAATAGGTTCCATAGGTTTGGGCTAGAAGAAATCCAATAATAAATTTCCATGGGAAGACAAAGGATTAAATCCACTATGGTACACAATACAAATATCTTATTACCAAATGGAAACTTTAAGCATTTATGCACTATCGATGAGACAACATCCATGGAGCATAGCCATGGATAACCAAGCTTCACACATAATTGGTCCAATGAGGGGATGATGGAGAATGAGAAATTCAATTGTTTCAATACAACTTTTAAAGGAAGAGTGATCGCACCTATCGTAGGGAAAGAAAAACCATTATGCATTTTGATCCATACTTTCAGTTGTTCATAAGAATCTTGATAAATTTCATACACAAATAATAATTCCTCGATGATCACATTCTATACACATACGAGATCAATTAATATCCCATTCTAAGTAGGATTTTCATTGATTCATCTAGCGATGTAAAGAGGACCATCGAGTGCACGTCTAATTATGTCATTTTGTGAGAAATCATTATCAAGTGGCATTTTGGTTTGGCCCTTACAAGGTTGGACATCAATGAAGTTGACCACACGTTCTAAGTCTACCTCATTTCCATTTATATTGTCATTATTTGTATCTTCAAGTTTGTCACATCATTATTGGCATCATTAGCTTTCACAAAGGAGATATTATGATTTGGCATTAGGTTGGTAAAGATTTGCAAATTTTGGTTGGGTGGGGCAATGAACTTATTTCCTTGATAATTAACACTGCCAATCTGGATGTGATTAGAATTAATGAGGTCATGTACAATATGTTTAAGATGCTTACATTGTTTGTATCATGTTCATTTTTTGGTGATAATGGAAAAAGGAATTCGAGTTGAAGTTTGAAGGTAAGTGCTTAGTGGTATCAATGGATCTAATAGGAGGTAAGGTAACTAAATTCTTACTTATAAGTTGCAACATGATGGAGTGAAGGCTATCGGGTAAAGGGGTAAATTGTTTACTTCTCTCCTTAAATGGATATGGATTTGTCATTTTTATAGAAGCCACTTGGGAGTTAACATTTTGATTAGTTTGAGATGTATTTATTGTTGAACACCTAGAATATTGAGAGTGGGGTGAATCAAATATTCCATTAAACCATTTGATCACAATCCATCCAATTAACAAAACACATCCAATAGTAATAATGAATGAAAGCATGAAACAATCACAATATCACATAACACATAACACATGAACACTAGTATGTTTAGATGGAAAACCCAAAAAGGGAAAAACCACTGTGAGGATTAGCTCACAATACATTATAACCTTTAACAAGATATTACAAAAGGCTCACTCTCAAGATGCACTATCCAATAGGACTCACGATTACAAAAATAAAGATAGATAGAAAACTAAATGGCCACATAGCCAAGATGTGAACTGATAAAAAATGTACCTTCCTTGTGTTGAATCTAGTTCCTTTGAAGCTCAAGATACTGACTCTATACACTTTATCAAATATAGAATACAAAAAACTACTCTACTTTACAGTCGCTCAATATTCACAATATCTCTTCTATACTTTTGATCATGTGCATATAGAATTTGCATACTCGCATCTCATCATATTTCAAAAACCTTAAAAAAATGTCTTACATATATACCCAATACATCTGCATACATTAATTAGGTCGTCCTAATTAGATGTATCCCTAAATTAAATAAAAATTTCCTTCTCAACTCCACACTTGTACCTGTAACATAGGGAAATTCACAAATTAAGTAGTACATACATAATTCAAACTAAACGTGCGTTAACAATAAAGAACAAAGGAATATAAAGCATAAACAAAAGAATGGTCGCACCAAACCCCTTATGCATTCCATGGGTTGCCTTCATTGCACTTCTCCATTTCGTTGTTGTATGATTATTTCCCTCAGATTTCTCTTAAGTGTGCAAGTATAGCCTCATGATAGTCTTAATAGAAAAACATTGAAGATTAAGAAAGTTGCTTCCAAAACTCATAAGATTTTGGGAGGAGTAATTAATGATGAAGGTAAAGCCAATTTATAGAAAATACGATTTTTGAATGACAAGCTCAGATTAAAGATAATTAATTGACGATTTAGATTAAAGATGTGACATGCAATAGAGTTAGGTTTAGATTAGTGTGAGTGATAAAGCATGAATTGTGGGGATTAAATTAAATAATAATTTAATCTTTAGTGGAAACTAGTTGAGACACAAAGAATAAAGTCTGCATGTAAAGATAAAGATTGAAATAGATAGAGGATGAGAATAAATTAATTAAATAATTAAAGTTATTTAATTAATAAATGTTTGCACGTGGAAGACAAGAATAAATCTAGATAACAGACTGATTAACCCAGAAAGTTTGTTTGTTAAAGATAATCATATATTAAATCACCAGTTAGATCTAGACATAAGTGATAAATGACTAATTATATAACAAAGAGATTATCTAATTATAGAGGAATATGCTAAGGATAGACCTTTTATGAATTAAATAATAATTTAATTCATCATTCAAGATTTTGGGATTAAATTAAATAAATAAAGATTTATTTAATTAAATAGAGAAAAGGTTAAAGAATAATTAAATAATTAAAAATGATTATTCTGAAGGCGTAGCCTATTTGAGCTTCGGGCTCAATGTCCTTCAGCAATTTGAAAATGCAGTGAGAGGAGTCTTGGACAGCTGATGGTCATGTCCCTTGATGGGTGTTGATTGTTTAAAGTGGAGATGTCTTGTTCAACACACTGAGCAAAGATCTTCTTGAATGCAGATTAGATAGCAATACGTCACTCACAGAGAACAGTCAAGTATTCCATGGCTACAGTAGCGATTCGGAACCGGTAAATGATCCCACGGATTTACCAGTGGCAGGCCTAATAGCAGATTCGGATCCAGCGGCCCCATTAGATAAGAGGTTCCAAGCACATATCCATAAGCCTTAGGTGCTGAGTCCTCTATAGATAAGAGAGTTCAACACCATTAGCAACACGGGCAAAAGCACTTGTAGTCCCATATCTGCTTTTGAACCGGTAAGATTAAAAATAACCAGCGTATTATAGAATGGAAGAATGAGAGGGAGCATTCACTTGGTTTTCAATTTGCAAACCCTAGATTCATATAGTATTGTGCATCAAGGTTTGAAGTTGTGAAGAAGTGGCAGAGGCTGCAAATGGGGGCTCAAAACCCTCGAAATCTTCTGGGAGCAGCTAGGAAATAAACGTAGAAATTTTCTAGCAGCTGAGAACAGATTGGTCAGTTGCTTAACATTTTATCTTGTTCAAGGCTAATTTAA
>VDFB02186723.1:0-29373 GCA_007258455.2 Sequoia sempervirens
ATAGTTGTCTAAATAGAGAGAAAAGAAAGATGGAATTTCTATACAGCTTGAGAATTGTATTAATGTAATAATATTTCTAAATTAATTATTACAATCAATGAATCTCTATGAAAAGGAAAAAAAAACTAGATCAAATCCTAGGTGAATATTATATTAATCATGACAAGTGCCCTCATCCTATGCTATTAGACATGAGCTAAAATTATAATTTAAATGAATCCTAAGCCTAGCTTAAGTGAAATAAAGTAAACTGGGACATAATAATTAATAATAAAAAAATTAATTAGCCATTAGATGATTTTATTTTTACTCTAACAAGCAACATTTGGATAAAATATTAAGTAAATGGGTGGGACCAATCAAGCTTTCATGAAGGAGATGAACTTTATATTGGACTAGTTTGAGGACTTGGATGGGGGTGATATGGAACCTATAGAGAATTTAGAGGAATCAAAGCACTTGGGTGATAAAAATTTGGAGGAAAATGTAAATGATTTTTAAGATATAGTAAATTCATATAAGTGTTTGGTTTATAATGTTGTTGGAACCCTCAACAAGGGCTACAATAAATAAATAGTTAGGAGTTCCTAAGGAGATAGAAACCTTTGACAATGCTTAGTTCTTGATGAAGCTAAAACCCTCAACATGAAGAAAAATGAATCAAAACATGCAAGCATTTGGAAAATCCAATTACATGTGGACACATAATACATTGTGATTGAACTATTAGTAACAATAGTTGAACTTCCTCTTCAAACAATTGAGCTTCGACACATGGAAGTACAAAATATAGGAAATCAACATATTTGGGTCTATTGGAGAATTGTGGGAAGAAGATCATCACATAATGAAGAAGGCCAAATGCATGTATCCAAAATATCTTTTTTACTCCTAGGTAAAGGCTTCCAATAATAATAAAATTTGAAAGTATTTATGCTAATTGAATATTGTTGATAATTGATAGTTTTTGTGGTTGTGTGATTGGTCTACTTGGAAAGGAACCCCAATCTCTATTGCATCTTATGTGGTATGATAATTAGAATCTACATGTCTCCTCTAAACCAATAATCTTGTAATCTAACACTTGTCCTTGAATGTGATGGTCACCTCTCTTAAGATAGGTAGAAGGTGCTCATGTTGGAATCCCACCTCTCACTTATTTAGATACCTATGATAAATAAGCGAGATAAATTCTCATGTTATGGATTGTTATAATTAAATGTACCAAAAACCCCAAAAAAATATTCTACTAAAACCTTCCTAACTCAATTTTTCCATCCATGCGTATGAATTTTTTTATGTAAGTTTTCATATCTCCATATATTTTCCCAATTTATATAATAATTTAATATGTTACATATATAAAAAATCATGAAAATTATTAAAATAAAACTTGATCCCAAACAATTGTTATAATATCCAATCTCTAAAGATGGTGAGTTTGAATGAGTTCCTAGTTACAATCTTATTAACTTTTCCCACATAACTAATCACATGTGTTTAGGAATATTACATAAAAAAATCATTCTAGGACATATATATGATAAATGAAATCATTTTTATCATAATATATATTGTTATTATTTAGGAAAATAGAAACAAGATATCCCATTACAAGGGGAAAATTTGAGGATCTAGTTAAGAATCAACTGTAGGTACCACCTACATCAACGTCTTTCTTGAAGAAAATACATTCCTCTCATTGAAATTTCAAGAATATACTTGGTGTACAAGCCAAAAATATTTACAAGACATACACATAACTTACAAAACCTAGTATTTCTATGGACTAAACTTCTTATCCAACATGTAGAGATAACCAAAAGGAAAAAAATATCAAGAATACACAAGAATAAACTATTAATTATATAATGTACCTCACTAGTACCAGTTCTTTAGTAAGATCTTTAAATAATAGAATCCTTCTCCTCTCATGTAGATACAAATAAATTCTACAACATATTTTTCATCATTTTGGATCTCACATTACTTTAAAATTCCTTCAAATATTTGGGTGCACCACACAAACCATTCTTATCAATTGATATTGTTTTCATTAATCATTTCATCCTCTCTATTTTTGATAAAAAATTTGCATGTTTATGAGTGTGGAAAGCACAAAGGACAATAAATAGAGATAAAACACTCAAAATCCTATTGATTAGTAAAACCAAAATTATATTTTACATTCAATTGCTTCTATTTCATGTGAAAGGCTACAATTTTTCATATTAGAAAACAAACAAACTAGTAAACTTGGTTATTCACAACATAGCTTATAATTATTCCCTACACAAAGTAATAAACATAAGATTCCATTTTTATACTATTAGATAAAAAGAGTTATGCATGCAGCGTTCCTATCACCTAAAAAAATCATGCCATGCCTACCAATTTATTTCATATACAAGGCTATCACTTTTTTAAATAAAATGAATAGAGTCCAATAAGTAATATTATTCAAAACATAGCTTATGATTGTTCTCCACACAAAGCTATAATTTTAATATACCCTTTTAACCATGTCACTTCATAAAACCTATGTATTGCATTATCACCCTAAATTACCATGTCATGTCTCATTTAGTAATTTTATTCTTTTGTAAGTTATGTAATCAATCCATTTACCTTGTTGCTACAATCAATCTATACATAACCTTCACCTTTCACATGATCCTACATGTCATCCTAATGGAATCCTCTATAAGTGTGATCTATTTATTTATCTATACAATGTATGTTAGCTACATCAGTAGATTAATTGAGACTAAAAAAGGAGTTTCTATACACCCATATAGAATTAATGTTTATAATACATTTATTACAAATTTTAATGAATTATTACACATAGCTTTCAATAAATAATCATTAATAAAAATAAAATGTTAGAGCCCATAGAACAAGCAATCACCCAACAAAGTTAGTTGTATATTAATATATTGAGAAAATTATGATCTATACACAAATAACTACTCACACAACCACATTAGATTTTTAATTTTGATAATATAGACCTTGATCATATGAATATACTTTAAGATGTCTTAGAAAACATAAAATATAAATATACTCTCCATTAAGGAACTTTTAGAACATACCTTACAAATACGGGATACTTTAACATTATTTACTTGAAGATGAATTAGAATAGAGTTGACCTACTTTATATCTTGACTAACATTTAAGACCGTCTCTCTAAAACAAAAATAATGTTACTCATCACATGTTTTTGATTATGCACATCTTAATTTTGTTAAAACTCATCATACATAATAATTATAGCGAGCTATAAGATCAATGCACATTATAAAAGTTATATTTTTATAAGTAATTTTGCAATCAATTCAAACTTTTCATGTACTTTATGAATCCTCTTTGACATAATATTTCCTTCTTATTTTAAAGAAAAAAGTAGAATCCACTTATTTAGCTTTCATATAACTAGCCATGAAGAAAGATAATATGATCAAAACTACCTATAACCCTTTTCATGAAGACAAGGGAGGTGTTTTTGAATTCATCCATGTAAAATTTATGTCATGGTATCGAGCTCCATAAATTCCATTAGAAGACACCTTGGCTTATATTTCTTTCGTCTCCATAGTTGTTAGGTTCACATAAAGAGAACCAGAATTCTCTTCAAATTTCTTGACTTTGGTTGTCCCTCGAATTGGTGCAACATCATTTCCTTGGTGTTGAACCAAAGCAAGTGCAAGTTTCCCTAGGGTACACCGATTTGTTGAAGTAGTTGATGATAATGCCTCAAATATAGCCTTATTCTTTTTGAGGTTCTCTCTTGTATACCTTGGAAAAATATGATAAAAAGAGTACATTTAAAAATTAAAGATTTTCTAAATTATAAGCGTATGAAAATAAATTCATAATTAAATTATTTAAAATGGATTTCAAAAATTATAACTTGTATAACCCAAAATAGTTACTTTCTATGTCACAATAATAATAAAATTATAAAAAGCTTATTACAATTAAAAAATAGATAAAAATGAAACTCACAACTTTACTTTTAGTTGGTATGAGTTTTCCATATTTCATGAAGCTATAGAATGTAAGATTTTAGATCACACTTAGTGATCCATCATCAAGAAGATTCTTACTTCCTTTCCTCTTCTTGATGATGGATCACTTAATGTGATCTGAAACGTCAAAAGAAAAAGAAAAAAAGTTGAATCCAAAATCTTACATTCTATAACTTTACTTTTATAAATAACAAAATAATTCTATTATTAAATAATCCAAATCAAAAATATCACAAATTATAATAAGAAATACCTACCAATGACCTAAATAGATAATAAAACTTATTAATGCAGAGAAGAATCAAATGAATGCAAAAACCTTTCTGAAATCTTGATCTTCCAAGTTTTCAACAATCTTCTACCCATAAGAGAGGAAACCTTGGCCTAAAGGCCTATATGCCACAATTCCAATTCCAAGATCCCTACAAGTAAAAATTTAAAAATTAATCAATAAAAATAAAAATTCAAGATGATAAATTGTAGCTCTTAAAGCCCCACACACTTGTAAGTTGGAATGATTTCTTCCTCAACATCCCTCTATTTGAACAACTATAATAGGACATGAACAACATGGGCTCTTTGAATTTTTGATGTAAAGGCCTTAGATAGTCCAATGTATTTTTCCTTCTTCAACCAATTTTTTCATTTCTCCAATCTTCCATAGATACACAAGCAACCAAAGTATGGAACATTTGCATAGGTCGATTTTATGGAATAACCCAATCCATAGAAAAGGGTAAATTACATACAAGAAATTCTATGGGTATTTTGTTGTCTATATTATGTTGGTAATATAGACCAATGCAATCCACATCAAGCTTCTTCAAACTCCCTTCACAGTAAGCACAAACATACACAAGATCTCCATGAATTTTCAATTTCCCATCTATAAAGATTACCCCAAACTTGGTAGCCAGTTACACTTTATCTCTTATTCCTTTTAATGCCTGCAAATCGAGTCAAAAATTTACAAATTAGAACTCAACAATATGAGAATCCAAATAAAAACCCTTGTGAAATTATATTAACTATAGTTAATGCAAGGCACCCCACCTTTCCAAGAATAAATTCATTAGTGTGAGGACCATACACATCAGAGGTGTCAAGAAAAGTAATGCCTTTGGAAACAACATGGTGAATGAGGGAGATAATTTCATTTTCAGGCTTGGGAGGGCCATATGGGGTAGGCATGAAAAAGTAGCCCAATCCCTGTGCTGACACATCAAATCCTTAGATTCCCAACTGGATCCCTATTTTATTATTAAATTTTACTTAATGTAACTATAAAACAATGTATATTTATGTTTTTTATGTTTTAGATTTAATGATTATGTTATGTTTTATATATTGATTAGTATCTAAGATTATGTATTTTAAATAGAAGTTAGTAAACAATATTATCTTATTTAAATCACATTGTCATGTTCATTCATAAAAAAATCATGAAATTTAAGATTTAGTAAGGGTAAAAGCAAGAAGTTGGGTCCACGAAGAGGGGAAGTTTCAGCTAAAACAAAAAAAATTGCAAGAAATGTGTACATGTTTTAAAAAAATGCATACGCATTTTGGATCGAGTACCCAAGCCTAAATCTGAATGAGTATGCATTTAGATTCAGTACACAACCTAAAATGTGTATGCATTAATAACGTGTATGTGTTTCGCAAAGCTATTTATTTTTTTAAATAAATGACTATGTGATTCATTTTCATAGTCAATTTGAGTCGTGCACCTAAGGGAGAAGGAAGATTGTGTACGCATATCGAAGGGCCTAATTGAAGCAAGTTTTCAATACCACCTCCTCCTGTCAACACAACCAATCTCAGTGACCTCTAGGTTGGTTGAATTCTGCCATTTTTTTCCTTATATCTTGCATTTCTATTTTGTAAATGTTATTTAGTTTTTGTTTGTTTAGTTTGTTTCTGTTCAATATTTTATAGTTTTTAAATTGCATTTAAAAAACCAAAAACATCAACAAAACAAAAAATGTTAATTTGTAAATCGAAAACCATAAAAACTAAACCTAAATTGGTCACATTTAACTTAGAAATAAAAACCTTAAATCCTAGGTTCCAAAAAACATAAACCTAAAAACTAAAACCCTTAATCCTAGGACCTAAACCCTTAATACTAGGACATAAACCCTAAAACCTAAACCTATAACCCTAATATTTTCACCTTTTAGATAGTGCAACTTGAAAGTGCAATAAATACTTTCAACAACCATTTTTGTTGAGAAATGAGGAGTTGTTACTTAACTGGTTCAACAAATCATAGCATAAATTTATGAGGTTGATCTAATTAGGATTGATCATGTTGCTATCTTACACCATTTCCATACTCAACTATAGTTTAAACATTCTCATTTTTTAGTATGGTTACAAGTTTCAATCTCATTAGGATTGATCATGGTGCTCTTGCTCATTGAGTAATTTCAATTTGGCAATTGTTCTCCTTCCTTCCTTTACTTTTTGTCCTCCTTGTCATTGGTTCTTAACTTTCACTTCACATAATTTTAGAAGTATCCCTCCTTGGAGGTTTCTTACATTTTTTATTTGACATAGATATATTTTCATGTCATCAAATCTCGTAATAATTATATAGTAAAGATCTAATTTCTTCCATTTTGCATGATAAATTATGCACACCAATTCACATGTATAAATATGATTTCATTACAACTAAAAAATTTAGTGAAGTCTTTGTGCTTAAAGAATCCATTTTCAATATGTGAATAGAGCTCAAGCTCATCTTTTTTTATTTAATGTATTGCAATTACAACTAGCATATATCCAATAACATATATCTATGTTTCCCTTTGAATGCCTTCTATTAATTTTATTCTTAGCTTTAGTATGCTTTGAAAACAATGAATGAGATTATAAATTAATGTTATTGTTAAACTTATTTCTTCTTAACTACTTTGTCCCACTATAGATAACTTGTGTCTCTTATCATGAAATTTGAAAATTTAGATAAATCAATTTATCTCCTCAGATTTAATTAAATTCTATGTCATACTTGATAGGTACATGCATTCACAATTGATATACTTTAGCTCTATAGATATATACTCTTGTTTGGAAAAAACCACACCTATGAGTAAACTTCCCCTCACCCAAAAAGATAAAGCTCTACCCATAAAAGTAGAAGAATATTACCTATTGATGAATTAGTTAATTAATGATAGGCAATATTTATGAGCTCCATTGAGCAGCCTTGTCTAACAATAATCCTAATATTTAGAATCTAGTATATTTTTTACAAATTAAACTAAATGGTTTTCATCATTTACCCATTTTGACACTCATTCTTGAGTTCAATAACAAAAATTAGTGGGGTTTTCTTCTCTTTTTCCACCTTTATATGTAATAGAAGGCACTCAAAACAACCCCTAACCTCCTATAACACCCAATTTGAGAAATCAAAGTTATATATCTATCTGTCTTATTTTTCATTCTTTAGCCCTTTATGTATAGAAATTTGGTTCATTACCTCATGTTCACAGTCTTTATTTACTAATCTTCTTATTTAATTTTTCCAATAATTATTCAAAGAAGCCTCATTGTTGATATTGTAGCCTTTTGTGAGCTCTCAATTCTTGATGTTTTATCCAACTCTTAATTTATGTTGATGTTGATTTATTTATAAATCTTAAGTCTTTACCTTAATCCATGTGGTTTTATTCTATTTATTCTTGGACTTGCTATCAATATTTGCACATGACTTAAGAATTTATGTTTTCTTTATTCAATGATTGGGTATGGGTTTTTTTGTTTCACGCATCATCCACATGTAGTTTCATATATGTATATTATGTTTCTTGGTTAAATAGTAAAAAGTAAGAGTAGCTATCTTGAATATTGTTATTTTCCCCCTTATTATTAATCATGTTTCAATTAATGTATATCATCAAATTTGGCTATAGTTTTATTATCATGTGATAGAGCTAAAAATAATTTTATGGCCTTCTTTTAGGGGATTCACTTAATAAACCAATGACATTGTGCATGCATTCATAGGTTTCTAATAAATCCGCCTCATTTAATTTCTACCCATCAAAGTTATAATTAGAGTACCTACCTATTTTTCTTGTTAAGTTCTTATATGATCCCTTTAATATTTCCACACTATAAGCCAAGGGAAATTCCCACATATAGATCTAACTCAAAACTATTTATAATTTTCATCCCATTTATTAATGGTTTAACATAAAATACCTACATGAATTATGACAAATAAGTAATCCTCTAGAAATTTTTGATGCAGAATCACTTATACAACTCAACATTTGAACCCTTTCCATCTGTACACAAAATATAATAGTGCATTATTAGATATTTTAGGTATCTTAATTATAATATACATATTGATCTAAATTATAGTGGAAATTTTTTAGATATATACTTGATGATTCTTCTTGGAAGGGTTGCAAAAGTACTAAAAGGTATTCAATAATTAGTTTTAGGTAATGTAGGTAGGATTTTATTAAAATTATATGACCTTGGTGTGACAATTATCTCCATTTTTAGTTGCATTAGAGTTGGTAGTAACAATGAACCCTTCATATTAACAACCACACACTAGACTCAATTTAATGTGTACACACGTTATGGATTTTTTAATGTTATAAATTGAATGTGTCTTCAAATGAAATGTATTTTGAATTTGAGCATGTTCAATGTGATTTTTAAATAACTTTCAAATTGTGTGCATTATTTAATTAGTTCATTGATATATATTTTTTAATTGTTTAATATGTAGTTTCCATTTCATTGTTCACGTGGATCCTAAATTCAACATAGAGGATTTTATACCTGATGCACAACCTGAAGATCCCATACATCTACATCTACCACCACAAAAAAAACCCACATCTCCACACTCTCCACCTTTGAACCCCCCACCCCCTATAGTAGACCACACTCAGTTAAGAGAGAGCATTAGAGAAAACCTTAATGTGATTCAGGGAAATTATATAGATTTGATAAAAAATGAGCCTAGATTCCCCCCCATCTTGCATGGTTAGCATCTTTGATGCAAACTGTTGTCAATTTTGTTTGATCTATTGATACGGACCTAGATAGGTTCCATCAATGGAGAGAAGAGAGGAGACAATTCTATGTAGATGGATTGTCCTATAAAGAAATTAATGACCTTAAAATGACTAAACAAGCCATGTGCCAACATTTTTATAGCCCCCAAACAAACTAGCCAATTCCACCCACCAAAAAATGAATTTCAATTTTATGGTGTAGGCACCTGCAAATAGCTACAAATTTTTGGGATAGATGGTGGATGGTGTTTGATACTCCACCACATGGAAATTGTGAGGTGCCCCTACACTTTTTGAGAAAGTTATGGGCTAAGTTTGAATTGGGTTTAAAACCCAACTATTTTGATATGAGTTCATTTCAGGGAGTTGGGCTTGGTATGCCCCAACATAGATTAGGAGCACATGTCAATCCTCAATGATGTTCTCTTATTGCTCCTATTGTTCCTCCTCCTTCTCCCAGTGTTCCTGCTGCATTTTAGTAGCAGGCGATGTTGTCAACATTAGGAGAATTGAGTTCTCTTTCAGGACATCTCACTCTTCAAACTACACACACGGTGGCTAAAGTGGCCAATAGAGAGCATGGAGGCTCAGGCTATGGGCATACTTAGGCATCCACTTCAAGTGACCAACATGCATCTAGGATGGAGTCATATATGAATTTAGTATATTCTGAACATCATCCTACACAAGTATGTTCATCTTTTGAACTTAAATAATTTGTTTGAAATGTGAAAAATTCATGTAAATAATAACATAAAATTATATGTATATATATATTAATTCAAGAAGTCTTCGGTATAGATGCATGATCACACAATGCTTAAATCTCAATGTGACTGTGTCTATATTTTGAGTGTTGTAGATTTGGGCTCACCTTTTGGTTAGGTACAAACCAACATATATTTTAATTTGTGTGGATATATCTAATTTAATTTGAATTTGTACACATGTGTGAAATGATATATTATATCTAGATGTAGAGAGGTCATGCGATACCAAGTACTGACCAACCACAAGTTGTGTTGAGTGCTCCTATTCATCATCAACTTAGGTGCATGCTTTCAAAAGTTTGTTAAGTTTAAATTAAATACACATCATAGATATAATTTAATTTGAATTTGTACACATGTGTGAATGATGTATACATTGTTGTATCTATATGCAGGGATTTCATGTGATACCCATGGTGGGTGCACTTGAGACATCATCAACATTTATGCATGAGCAATCTCAAGTGTGTGATCATGAGGTCATATCATTTGAGGTTGTAAGCTTTACTAAATATCATATACAAATTTTAGGGACCTTTTAATTATATATATTCAAGGTTTTAAAGGTTTTAACATATTGTTTGCTTTATATGAATATGTAGGATAAAGTAGATCAAGCATTTGGACCTTCTCAAGTAACAGTTATGCTACATGTTGAACAAAATGTGCCAGTAGATTCACATGATCATATGGTAATTTATGCATACTAAAAATCATTTTTATTGTATTTACTAGATATTTAATTAAATTTATTTTTATCTTGAGTTTATATTTTCAAGTTTATATGTTTAATTATATCAAAATTTCTAAATAACTTTAAATATAATTTCAATTTTCTTGTAGTCTTTTACATCATGATGTGGGTACATCTAGTTCACGTGGAACAAAGAGGAGACTTGATTTGACTAATCGCCATGATAGTTAGATGGTTTAAAATTTTATGGATTATAGATATCTAGTTTTATTTAGATATGTGTTGGACTTGACATATACATTTTGAACATGTTATTTCATGGACCATTTCATATACATATATCGATTAATATGATCACATTTGTGTTTATTTATATCAGTTGACTTTAATATGATGATTATATATGCAGTCAATTATGATTGTGTTATGTTCATTTTGATGATTATATGCACTCATGTATGTATAGATATTTTATCTAATTTTAAAGTAATACATGTACTATATAAATTCTTATCTAGAATCAAATTTCATCTATATAATTTATCGCATGCCTAGGTAATAAAATAAAATAAAATCCTTAAATAGTTTAGATCATATTCATAATAAATTAAGGGTAGGTAATTTTAACTATTTTCCAATTCTAGCAAATATTTGAATCACTAAACAAAAATCTATCTCCTTGTATGTATAAAATTTATAATTTATACAATTAAACAACTATATAAAATGTGGTAAATAAAAGACATGAAATGTATAATCTATAAAATTGGAAAAAAATATTTAAAAAGTGACTAAAATGCTCATTGAAGTTCATACATCGAAAAAAAATATATAATGTATATTGATGTTTAATACTGTAGACACCAAAATCTGGTTTAAGCCTGCGACTTCAATATTCTTAATAATTTGTATTCTCATGGTCATGATTAAATAATGTCAATTATTTAATTAACTCACTTTAACTTTAATTCTTCTATTAATTAAATAATCTTAATTATTTAATTGATTCACATTTTCTTTATTCTATTTGATTAATTAAATAAACACTTTTTATTTAATTATGTTACTAATTAACCTTATCCTTCTTGTCAAAATAAATAAATTCTTATTTAATTTACTCTTTATCATACTACAACTATAATTAAATAAATCCTTAATTTATTTAATTATTCATTTAATCCCTTCGTCATTTAATTAAATAAATCTTATTTATTTAATTATTCTTCAAATATCAAATCTTGAATTTTAAATGAATTATTTAATTCATAAATCCTATTTTAACGCATTCCTCTATATTTAGATAATTGTGCAAATTATCTAAGTATTCACTTTCACTCAACTCAAGATCTATTTAAATCGCTCAGTTAACTCTTGATTTAATGTCTGAGTGGCTTTCTTGAGTAATCTCTTTGTCAAATCATTCAATCATCTAGTGCTAACTCAATTGTGTGTACATGTAGATTAATTAAATATTCCTATTTAATTAATTAAACCTTGTGCGTGCATTTGAACAAGAGTTGCTTTAATCAATCTTTATCTTCATCATGCAAAGATAATTCTTTTGTTTTCAAATACCAAACTTGAAGATTAGATCATTTATTTAATTTTTAATTCTATTTCTAATTTGTATCATTCATGTCACTACTGCCATTTATCAAAATGCATGTCTAATCTATCAATCTCAACCGTCTGTTGATCTTTTAATCCTGAGTTGTCGTTTGAATAATCAATTTTCTATAAATTGATATGTTCTTCATCATTCCAATCTCTCTCAAAATCTTATGAATTTTTGGAGCAACTATCTTGAATCTTCGATGTTTTACTAAATCATTACCATAGGCTATACTTGCACGAACTTTGAAAATCTGAGGGCAATTATACTACCACGACAAAATGGAGAAGGGCAATCAAGATGATACATGGAATTATGTACATATTGGGTGAGACTGTTTAGTTTTACTTATATTTTTGGCTTTCCTTTGTTCTTTGTTGCTTAGCTTAGATTGCATTAGAGTTTTAGATTGCATGTTTTCTCTGATCTATTTCTTCTACACTTTCTAGACATTACATTTGGTGAACCCAATGTGAAGACACCATCTTCACGTATTCGTAGACTTTTTTTCATTTTGTAGGTTTTTGTACAAAAAGATGCATCTGCTTGATGAAACACCACAATTGACATTCGAAGATGCATCAGTGTGATGAAGCAATGCAACTAACTTTCTGAACTACATCTGACATCAGAAACAACGCATCTGACAAATTTTGACACATCTGTCATTTTCTGAGCTGCAATTGACTGGTGAAATACCGAGACGCATTTGACAAAGAAAGTGACACATCCGACTAGTATATTTTAGGATTAGATTTTCAATTTACAGTTTCCTTTTTGTGGTTTTATTTGTGCTAATCTTCTATTTTCAGCATGTTTCTTGAGGAGTTAAAGATTTTTTGTATGATGATTGACGAAGACAATACTAAAAACTACTAATCTTGCTGTAGAATGCATATCGAAGTCCCTAGTTAATTTTTTGAAACAAATTGTTTGGTAGTATAGAAAATCTTTCATTTGGATTAAAATTAACAAGTGTCTACTGTGTTTGGTGCGAAAGCACAATTGTGTAATTACCCTCACAATTTGGTACATCAAAGTATCCTCTCCCCTTCTGCATTCATGTTATCTTCGGTGTAAGAGAAATGTTTACCAACTCTAGAACTTGGGCCTGTTCTGGTGGGAAAAAGTACTCACCCCAGGATGACTCAGACTGGTAGCACCCTGAACCTGAGGGACTTCCAGCTGGTATATAAAATTGGATTCTTGGGGAAACCCCAAGAATCACACATATGGTTCTGATGATATGGATCAAAAATGGGACTCTCACCGCATGGATCATGCCCTATGAATGGAATGCCCGTACTAAACACCTTTTTTTTTAGAGACCAACCATTTTTTGGTCGTTGCTCAGTATAGTGCAGGGTACAGTATCATGCCCAAAGATACTTACTACTAATCCCCTTGAGTAGAGATAGCAGTTCTTGGGAAGTCACTACCCAAGAATCTGAAGTCGGTGTGCTTGAATGACGTTAATGTGTCGTGGAGGGGAGCCAGTGCCACCAAACTTCTAACCTATCCACTCTCGAGAAGGAAAGGTGTTTAGCACCAATCCGAGGTATATCAGTGGGCTATACCAAGTATACAAACCCTTGGCCTATTGGCCTAATAGGATTGTACTTGTTTGTTTTCATATTACACGTTCTTTGAGTCTAAAATCTAACTGAAAACACTTTGTCTTATGATTGTCTCTGTTTGTCAGAACTTGATCACAGAAAACAACATCAGGGTTATATCTCAATTCACTGAAAATACAAAAGAGTCAACTTTTTCACCAAAAGGTCACAATTGATTTTTAAAGTCACATCTGTTTCACTTCGAGTCGCATCTGTCAGTATCAGTCGCATATGTTTAGCATAGAGTTGCATCTACCATATTAGCTCACATTTGCTTTATGGAAAACTGCATATATTATATTCTAAGTCACAATTGCCATTATGAGTTGCATCTGTTAGAAATTTAACTGCATCTATCTGGCACCAACTACTGAACATTTACCAAAAACACACAATTGATCATCAAAAAACTGCAACTGTGAAACATAACCGCATTTGATAGATTCTATGACGCATTTTCCTGATTGTTAGAAAACCAGAATTCATAGTCACTGTCCAGTCAACACGGTTATACCAGTTTTTCAGTTGTCTTCTGACAAGCAGACCTTGAACAGAAACCTAAAATTATTTGCTCAATTTTGCATCCTTTAGGTTCATTTAGTCGTTACCATAGTTGTCTTGATTCTGAGTTTTACATTCATCTTTGAGTACATATTACCTTTAGATTTAAACTTCTAGGATGGTCACTATTACAAACTTTAGGATAGGTTTACCATCTATACTCTAGGAAGATCATAGTGTGAATGAAATTTTTCATTGAACCTAGTCCTATCATCTTATCCTTTGTCCTACAGAGAGTCCTCCTAGCTCATCAATCGAGTTAGGAGACTTAGCTTATCTTTGATCATTGTCCTATAGTGGTTCTTTGACATAACTAAATTGCCACCTTGGTTAGACTTTAGGTTGTTGGTACCCTCATCTTAGGTTTATGGAATTGACTACCTTAGGAGCTTAGTTGGGCTTTTCATTTTTAGATATTGTCATTTTAGACTAGCATCATCTTAGAACATTCCTTATTATTTTTCATTCAGAAAATCCAAAAAACATAGACTAGATTCATACTATCCATAGATGTAGTTTTGCATTCCTTGTATAGTGAGCTTATCTTACATGGTTGAAACTAGGTCTAAGAGAAGAGAGAGAGAACAGATGTCAAACCCAAATGAATTCATCAATCCATTTTCCTCAAGACCTCACAAGACTCTATTAGACAAATTCGCCACTAGAAACACACAGGGGAATATTACAACAGAAGACATAGAGGTTGTTGCACAAGACCTTGAGTTTTCCTCTTTTGTAGATGAGTACCTAGCAAATGATCATCAATAGTACTTAGCCAAATTTCTAGTTGAAGGCGCTACCTTACCTATAGGATTCGATATTATCACCTTACAAGCTCAACCTACACAAGGGACTAATACAATGACTGCTAGTACTACTATACCTCAAGTAAATACAACCATACCATCTGGCATACCTACATAGAGTACGACAGTCCATACGTCTCCATTTGGTACGTCTGGCATGACATCATGATTTAATTTCACTGTAGGGGCATCATCATCCACTCCCTTCGGTCCTCTTGTTGGGAGTAAAAGATCTAGAACATCAGCTTCTACACCTAATGTCAGTGTCATGACTACCATACCACAGTCAATAACCATACCTAGTGTTCACGTCACAGGTACCATACCTCAATCAATAGCCATACCTAGTGTTCAAACCATTGGTACTATACCACAAATTACATAAACAAGAGGCATTCCCTCATTCCAATATGGCAATCAAAATCCATCTTCCTAGATCGGTAGTCAAAATACATTCACATAGATTCCAAATCAGAATCTGTTCTCCCAGATTGGTAGCCATAATCCATTCACACAGACTCCAAGTCAAAACCCATTTACATAGATTCCAAATCAGAACCCATTCTCCCAGATTCCAATTCAACACCAATTTACATAGATTCTGAATTAGAATCCCTTCTCTCAGAGCGGTACACAGAATCCGTTCACATAGATCCCAAGTCAAAACCAATTTATGCAGATTCCGGACCAGAACACATTTACCAACATTCTGAATGCAAACCCACCTCAAATATCAACATTCAATCGAAACCCATCACGAGACCTTGGATTCTAGAATACATACACAAATCTACATAATCTACCCAGCACATCATTAACCTAGGTTGACATCTTACAAACACAAATGCATGCACTACAAACACAAATGGACAACATGGCAGTGTCAACTAGGAAATCCTTTTCAACAAAGGACATATGCCCATTTCCCTTTGATAGATCATTGTACATGACCCCTTTCCCTCACTAATATGTCATACCAAATCTTACCAAGTACAATGGCAAATGAAATCCAATAGAACATATAAGGGAATTTTCTACCATATGCATAGATGTTGCTTATGACCCCACGTATCTTATGAGACTATTTCCAAGAATTCTTGTAGGGATTGCACTAGAGTGGTTTTTAGGTCTAGACTATGGCATCAAATCTTGGGGTGAACTAGCTGAGAAGTTTGTTGAGCAATTCTCCTTCAACATAGACCACGAGATAAATATAGCAACCTTTTGTCACACAACACAAGATGAAGGTGAAACATTTATCGCTTTCTTCTATAGATGGAGGACTATAGCTAGTCAGTGTCCTATCGAGATACCTAAAAAACAAAAAGTTACTATGTTCCAGGAAAACCTTCATGCAAAACTAAGGAGTAACTTAAGGGTACATTGTTGTACATCTTTTTCGAAACTAGTGGAAAAATTGGTTATAATAGAAAATGATCTCATTGAAAAAGGCGAACTCAAGACATCAACATCCAATAGAAATCCAATCATGCAAAACACCTCCAATGACAGAAATAGATTCTGGTCTCGCAACAAAAACATCACCAATGATGGAGTAGTTGATGCTAAAACTATACAAGCAGGACCAATCATCACATTACAAGGAACTAACACTTCAGCCAACATGCTTAATGTTGTCAATCAACCTCCCAACATGGTCCAAAATACTTAATGTTTGCAACAACAAAGGAGGTTTCAAAAATGTGAGTTCACTCCCTTAGGGGAACCCATTGAGTCTGTATTCAAACAACTATTACAACATAATCTTATATAGTTGCAAGAGCCAAGACAATACAATCCAGGACAATTTAAACCAGTTTGGTGGGATGACAATGCCTTTTGTGATTATCATAGAACTAAGGGACATAACCTACAAAATTGTCACCAACTGAAAAATATCATACAAGATCTTGTCGAGAGGAGAATAATTGAAGTTAGTGGATAGAAACAAAAGTCATCAAACACTAATCATCAAGTCTTTTCTAATCCACTACATGACCATGGGAAAGGAACTATTCCCAGTTTGAGTACTAAGTTCAATATGCGAGTATCAAGCATGATTATAATGGTGGAAAAACCATTCGTCACCTTCACGCCGCATATGAGAATATCAATACCATTACTATCAATACAAATCCTGAGTGTGCCATCAACACTCATCATACGAAGATCACTATCAAAGGTCTTCCATCGCAGCAAACACCACAGCCTTCCAAGTCACAATATAACCTACTTGACCAGTTGGGGAAGACCCCAACCCAAATCTCAATCTTGAAACTATTGCATATTTCCCCTAAGCATCGATCTATTTTAGATAAAGTTTTACAAAAAACTACTATCCCAAATGACATCGATGTTAATCGTTTCTAGGAAATGGTGGGCTACTTGAACAATAATCATCATGCCACATTTTTTGAACAATACTATGCAATTGAAAAGACAAATCATAATGATCCTTTATATCTTGAATTCCTTGTTGATGATACCAAAGCTAGACGAGTTTTGGTAGACGGAGGAGCAGGGTTAAATCTATGCACTTTAAAACTAATTAAGGCATTAGGTTTCTCAGAAGCATGCATAGATACAACTAAAAGTATTGTCATAAAAGCTTATGATGATAAGGAATGAAAATCAAAGGGGGTGGTAACACTTCCTAACAGAATGAGTCTTGCTATAATGGAGATGAAATTCTAGGTCTTGGATCTCACCGTTCCATATAACCTTTTGCTAGGCAGACCATGGATTCATGCCATGTAAGCGGTCCCTTCCACGTATCATCAATGTCTCAAATTTCCTTACAATTGCACTAAAATAACTATAGATGGTGACCCAAACCCATTCCAATATTGCACCAATCTAAAAGATATACCCCAATGCCAAGTGCCAGTAAACAAAGAGGCTTCATCATCCAATCCATCTCCTTATGTTGATCCATCCACACTCACTCGAACATATATTTCACCCTCAATTCCTACATATCCTAGGGTTGAGATCCAAGAAAAGGGTTGTGGAGAGTATTACATGAAGACATCTTATTGTGTTAGCCATCTGATTCCTCCTAAATTAGATAGGAGACAATCTATGGTCACTATACACATTCCTCCCACAACAAATTTCACTAAATGGGGTGAATTAAGCAAAGAAGTCGTAGATACAAAAGATGTCACTTCCTGGTTGTACAAGGAAGATAATGAAGAGCCTCTCTCACTTCCTCACATTCCTATAGATCTATATGGGAAAGGTTTCACAATCATGCAGAGCAAGGGATATAATGGACATAGTGGTTTAGGCTTAAATCAAGATGGGAGGATTGAACCAATCTTTGTTTCTCAGTGGCCAAAAGGCATGGGGCTTGGGTTTCAACTGATTCAGATTGCTGATCCTAGTACCACATCACGCTTAATTGAGGAAGTAAGTGCTTTAGAAGATATTAAGACATCTCACGAACCATCTCACCAGTACCATTGTGACTCCCCCAACTCTAAAGACTATGAGTGGAATTCCCCATCCTCTACCTCTTCCATGGACCTTGACAAGCTATTTGGAGAACTTGATTTAATGTTAAGATCCTCACCCAATCCATTGAATGTCTATCCACCAAAGAATATGACAAAATAGGACTGGTTTAAACACTACTATTGGGAATCACTTGATCCTACCTCTTGGCAACCTGATCCATCTATTTCATATAACCAAACCTTGGCATTAGGCCCGCCTCTCAATCCACCTAGACCTAAACCTAAGAGAAAACAAGACTTCATACAAGACTTTTGTGACCATATGAACAACTCAGTCCTTACTTTGATAACTTTGACAGTGGCATGCCCTTAGTTTATCCCCAACTCATTGATTGGGACCAACAAGACACACTCGTCTTAGACATTTTTGAGAACGACGAAGCAATTGTTGAGTTCCTGGGATTACAAGAAGGCATATCTAACGGTGATCACATGGCTGGTTTTACCATTCACATGGAAAACAAAGCATATTTTGGGGAATTTGTTCAACCCTCCAGTTGCAAAAATGAGAAAAAGAACAAAAAAAAAAAGGACGAGTCTCTAGGTGAAAACCGAAAGGCACCTTTAGACAATGAAAAAGTAAAAAGAAAGGATGCATCCAAAGGTGAAAACCTCTCTGAGGCACCTATAGATGGAGGTTTGAACATTCTCCCTCTTGCGTAGGAAAAGTCACCCATGCTCATTGAAGAAATAGTAGAAGTCAGCATAGGTACAAAAGAGAATCCTCGACTAGTTTATTTTGCAGTGTCATTGACAACAAAAAAGAAACCAGAATTCCACAAATTCTTTGCATAGAGACAAATAAATTTTTCCTAGTCCTATGCAGACATGCCTGGGTTGGATCCTGAACTTGTTCTACATCACTTACCCTTACAACTAGGTGTCAAACCAGTGAAACATAAATTGAGGAAAATGCATCCACAAATTGCTTTACTAGTCAAGGCAGAACTCAAGAAACTATTAGACGTTGGTCTCATTAGATCAATTGACTATGCCAATTGGATCTCCAATCTTGTAACAGTCACCAAACCAACTGGGGGCATCCAAATATGTGCAGGATCATGATGGGCCAAAAAATGGCAATATGATGGGTATGTGTAGGGTATGTGGCTGATGACTTTTTCTTAACCTAAAATTGATGAAATGAAAAGGGCTTTAAAGGAGATTCTCAACTTTCCACCAATATAAATTATTCTTTACTTTGAATTTAATAAATAATTATTATTCATTTTCTATTTGAATTATGACTAAAGTCCTGATTGATAGGCTGATTGAAAAACATCTATAGCTTTCAAACAATATCATATTTTTTGAATCCAAAATATGCATCACATTCTATGCTTCGCATACTATAGGATGAAAAAAAAAAAGAATTGAATTTCATGAAGTTTTGACCAAGTTAAGGTGGTCAGACATACGATTTTTTTATATTTTTCAAAATTTGTAATAAAAATTCATAATTAATTATTTACTTAGAAAAAAATTACAAAAAAATATGCATCACATTGAGACATGAGTCCTCTACTTATATCTAAAATCTTATAAAAAAATATTATCATTTTATTATGGTTAGGGTGGTCAAATAGACACCTACTTCTTATTTTTTCCCTGAAATTTAAGTACTATTGCATTGAAATTTCAAAATTTCACCAAATAGAGTTTTTTTCTTTTAAATAAACCTAGTAGTTTAGAAAACTACATTCAATTTGCTATAGATTTTATTCTTACATATTTTTGAAATAATATAGATAACTTATTCAAATTTTTATGTCAAGTTGCCTAAATCTGATTTTTCTGAATTTTTTGCCACTTAAGGGCCTATTTTTTCCATGATGATCCTGCACATACCCATCTACATCTCCACTGATTTTAGAGATATCAACAAGGCTTGTCCTAAGGATGACTTCCCTTTGCCTAACATAGACATGATAGTTGACATGATAGCAGGATATGATATGTTGTCCCTTATGGATGGATTTTCACAGTATAATTAGATCAGAATTGCGACTTAAGACCAACCTAAGACATCTTTCACTTGTCCTTAGGGAATGCATTGCTGGAATGTTATGCCCTTTGGACTCAAAAATGCTGGAGCAACCTATCAACATGCCATGACCACCATCTTTCATGATCTATTACACACTCTTATGGAAGATTATGTCGATGACCTTATAGTTAAATCCAAGAAAAGGGTAGAACATTTATAGGCTTTAGACAAGATATTTCAAAGGCTGGAGAAGTATAAAGTGAGATTCAATCCCAAGAAATGTGTGTTTGGAGTCAAGTCAGGAAAGCTTTTAGGCTATAACATTTCTAGATGATGCATTGAAGTGGATCTAGCCAAGGTAAAAGAAATCATAGACATGCCTCCACCAACTAATCTTAGTCAATTAAGGACATTACAAGGAAGACTGCAATCCATTAGATGATTTATAGTGCAGTTAGCAGATAAGACACATCCTTTTCAACATCTACTTAAGAAAGGGGTACCCTTTGCATGGACAGCTAGGTGTAGAGAGGTTTTTCAACTGATTAAGGAATATTTACTCACACCACTAGTCTTAATGCTACCTGTTGAAGGATGACCATTTATTCTTTATATTACATCAACCCATTCATCACTCAGAGCATTGCTTACACAAAATGATGATGAAGGTCATGAAAGGGCAATTTATTATATCAATCAGACTTTGGTATAGGTTATGAGCTCAACTATAGTACCATTAAATGTGCCCATCTTGCAATAGTATTTGCTACCCAAAAACTAAGGCACTATATGGTAAACCATCAAACAATGTTGATTGCCAAAATAGATCCTCTGAAATATCTTCTCAGCAAGGAAACATTAACAGGGTGACTGGCCAAATGGGTTATGATACTTAGTGAATATGATATCCAATATGTGGAGAGTGTTGTGCAATTTTGCACACACACCCCACTTGGAGTAGGGACCCTCTGTTTTCTGATTTCAGATGTCTCTTGTACCTTTGGTTTTTATTGGATTTGTCCTTTCAAGGTCTCAAGATGTTGGTCTTTCTTACCTTGGTCTTGCCCTAAAGGTTCAATTGATCAAACTTGGTTTTTAATGGAAGTCTGGGTTTAGCCATAAGTCCAGGATTTTTCGGCTCACTTGGATTTTCCTGGGTCCTAGTTCATCGTCTATCAATGTCGGATTTTTCGAAGTCCGAATTTCTGGTTGAATCTAGGATTTTCCTGATCACGCAGATTTTCCTGTACTTCGTCGGAGTCCCAGAGGGGTGCATCATCTGCAAAATTCATGCTCACTAGGATAGTCCAGTTGGCTCGGATTTTTCTGGAATAATGTTTTGAACTAGGGTTTCCAGATTTTCTTGATATGTCTTGTCAGCCATTAATGCTTGGGGTACGTCTTCTCTGGCATGAGTGTGAGTGAATTTAAAGGGCTTTTAGTGCTTTTCTTGATTTCATTATTCATTTGCTATCTGCTCTAGTGCTTGAGTTTGTTCATTTTTTAGCTTTGGTCGTTGGATTTGGTTTGCTCGTGCGTGAATTCCTTGGGCGTTTGTATTGATATTATCGTAGCTAGGGCAACCTGATTCACAGTGATTTCCTTGGGCTTGAGGTTCATTTGGATTTAATCCATGGTAAGTCATTTTGACTTCTCCTATTGTTTTGCACTTGTGATTGAATCTTTCAAGTCATTGTTGATGATTATTTAGGTCAACCCTTGTTTGTTTTCATCGTTACATATTTATCAAATTAGGGTTTGAACTCACCTTTCCGCGGACTTTAACACCTGCATTATGCATCCCTTCATTTATCAATTGAATTTTAGGTGTACCCCTGTGACTAGGCGTTCCTGTTAGGGCCTTACCTTGTTGGCTCGTAACCTGGCTTGATTTGCGAAGTTAGGGTTTTGATATGTCTGCACAAGATTGTTAAGTTTGGTGGAGTTGGCACAACCCTCATGTCTTGTGTCTAACTCGACCTTGTTCGCAACACTAGAAACCCTAGTGTGTCTTAGTTTAATCTTTTTGAGGGATCGTGTCTGAATTTTGAGCTTGCTTTACCTCTCATGGTGGAGGTTTGATTGTTAAATTTAGGGCATCATTATTCCATCACAGGGATCAACCATTTGAGGGTTTTGGGAATTTAAATTCAAGTGCAATCAAAATTTGGCTTATTGGGGTTGAGTTTGTGTTCATTGGATTCAGATAAGGGGGATTTGTATGATCATTTGATTAATGGTCTGTGCATCTAATGATCATCAGGTTTCTGACGTGTCCACGGAATTTCTGTGCACCTGGATTATCCTAGATTGTTGCCATTTCCTCGGAGTATGATGAGTTCCCAGAATTTCAAGCTGTATGCAAAAATCAGAACTGCTCGGATTTTTCCGGTTTTCTGCCTAGTTTCACTTGATTTTAATTTTTGAAATTGAAGTAATGAATTAAATGTTGGGTGATGATTTCTTTTTGTTAAATGGATGAATCTCATGATAATCATGCATCTCTTTTGTCCAAATTGATGATTTATTTGATGAATGATGTCTTGGAAGTAGGAGTCTATCTGGGTTGGATTTCTTCGAATTCCACCCCGACTGGATTTTCTCAGATTACTTCATTTTCCCATATTTTCAAGATTGATGATTAATGATTTACCTTAATGATTTCATGTGGTTTCAAAGCTAACATTTGATTGAAATATCAATGATAATTGGATTTTCATGAGGCTCCTTTATGAATGCAGGCTAAATCGATCAAGGCAACGGTAGTGAAGGCCAAGGGAGATACGAAGGGATCCTCAGTTACAGATGTGGAAAGGGTCAGGCTGGATGTGAAGAATCAATTGCCAGATAGTAAGGTGGCTTCAGTTTGGTCAGAGGTCTCAGATACCAATGTAGGAGCTTGGAGATATGAAGAGTTTAAAGAAAGGTTAGCTCAGAGGGATTTATCAGCCCTGACCAAGGGAGTGGTGAAATCCAGACTGGCTCATGTGGTGGGATTTCCTCCTGTAGTTCAATGCTATGAATTGATATTGGAGTGTGCTCGGCATTATGACTTTGATACATAAAGGATTGTTAGCACTCATGGGAGAGTGTTGGAAAACTTTAATCCAGTTTCCATTGCCCAGGCATTTGATATGCTAGACTTTCCATGTGTGTGTGCCTTGGACATGGCCTTGGCTAGAACTTATTATGAGGATGAGCCTACCAAATCCCAATAGATGATCAATTCTTGGCTAGAAAATCCAAAATCTCATTTCTCCAAGCTGCCTAAACAGTTACATAGGATCAAGTTTCAACAAGATATATATGATGCAATCACACTGCTGAGCAGGGTGGCGGGCTTGAAGAGTGTTGGGGCATTAGAGAATTGGATGGTGCATGTTATTAACAAGATTGAGCAAGGCATCAATTACCATTGGGCAGGGATTATTAGTGCAATGATTGACAGGTAGATGAGAGATGTGTTGGAGACAAAGAAATTCACCATGTCATCTTATGTGGTATATGTGCTTGCCAGATTTTATCCATACAAGGGATTGAGTCCAAAAGGAACATTTGGGTAGGATATCATCTATGAGGTATACCCTGAGTTGCACCTAGGGAATCATAATTATAGAAGAATAAATGATGCATTTACTATGCATATTAATTTGTTGCTTCAGAATGTAGAGCATGTGAGAATTTCTGATAGGGCCAAGGAGCTGATTAAAAGATATGGAGCATGGTTTATACAATTCCCAACCTTCTCCTATATCAGAATTGATTGATATCTGACTGCTCCATATAGATTGCCAAGATATCACACTTATCACATCATACTATTGGAGGTTACTCGGTAGATATGTGATTTCGATGCCATTGTTAAAAGAGAGAAGCACAAGACAAGGTTTGGTGGGGACTTTCCTTTGAAAATTAATATAAATGAAGTTTTTCCTTCAATCCAATCTGCTCATGCATCAGGGGAGGAGTTGAGTACTTTTGGTTTCTCTTTCCATTCTAAGAGGGCAAGCTTTGATATCACTGGTGAATCACAGAAGAAGGCTACTAAAGAATATCATCACAAAGATGATCTAGAGGATTACTGGGCTAACAACAAGGATGACTTTGAGGTGAGAAAGAAAAGGTATTCTAGGCTTCCAGCTGATGTGATCAGAATGTACAATGTCAAGTTGATTCCTGATCAGTTGGAAGATGATGTAAATTTAGTCCAGGATCATGCATTTGAATCAGTTAAGGACAGACCCATTGGAGAGATAAACAGGTCAGAAAAGGAAATAACTGAGTTGGAGGAATTGATGGCTCCCATTGTGAAATCTACCAAGTCATGGCTGAAACATAAAGTATGGGAATTGGAGAGCGAGAAGGTACCTTGTACTTTCAATCTAATGGGAAATCTGAATGCTCATTCTACCTCAGAGGAATCCGGTGAGGATGATTCTACAGGAAAAACTAAGGTAGGCTCACCTTTTAAGATTAAAATCAGAGGCCCTAAGGAGAGTGAGCCTAAAAAGAAAAGAAAACCTAGGGGAAAGAAAAGGAGTCATACTGTGAAAATAGGTAAGTTTACCGAAGAGGAGGAACTTGAGAAAGCAGAGAAAGAAGATACTCCTCCAGAGCCAAAAAGGACAAGGACAACTAGGGCTTCTAAGAAGAAAGATCAAGGAACTTCTAAGGATGAGGTGGATCCTCATGTGGTTAATGTGGAGAGCTCAGGAGAGAAAACTCAGGTTTATTCAAGAAGGTACAGCACTCCATCTCCCAAGGAGACTATGCAAAAGGTAGATCCCCTTCCAATGGCATCTATTGTGGAACAATAGAAAGACACCTCTCCTTCATTGGGTATACCTGAGCAGATGACTAATGAGGAGCATGAGACGAGTGAGGAAGCAAAACCATTTAAGGATGGAGAACTTTATGGCGCAGCTACTGAGTTTGAGGTAGGACATGTGGAGGTGCATCATTCCCCGTTGGTACAGTATGAGGATTCTCCTACAAATAACAAAGATAATAGATCCCTTGAGAAGGAGGATGTCAATGTTAGGACTCCATCACCCTTGCAAGAAGAGGAGCCAGAGTTGGGAAAGAAAGGTGGTCAATCTCCTGAGAAGGAAGAGGATAAGATGGTAGATTAGCGTGAAGAGGTCAAGAAGGATGAAATCCAGGTGGATCCTGCTGTTCCAGATTGGCTAGACAAACAAATCAGAAGGAAACAGGTCATTGTTGAGGACACTCCTCTCAACTGGGATGAAATGTTGGCCAAGATTGGAAAGGGAAAGAAGAAGAAGGTAGCCAAGGTGGTTTCCAAGATCGAAATGGATGAAGCTAGTAACAGGGTTATTCATATTGCTACCCCTGTTGTTGATAAACATAGAGATGAGGTCACCAGGAGGGATTATGACGTGCAGACTATCAATATTGGGCTCACTTCTATGGAGCAAGATATTGAAGAATATGAGCGGTCTAGTGCAGTGATCATTGGGAGATTGAGGAAAGAAACATAGTCTAAGCATGAACTAAAGAAAGAGAATGAAAGGCTTAGGAAATGTCTAGAAGATTTAATGAAGCCTTTGCAATCTTTTCACCCATCCTCTTCTACTACTACTGGTTTATTGCCGAAGGAGACCATCTCTAAAATAGGAAAGATGAAAGCTTCTACTTTGGCTACAATAAATTGGTTGAAGGAGGTATAAGTTAAGGGAGATGATGCAATAAAGGAGATCCTTTCAACTAGAAAGGATGCAATAAGGGCTAAGGATTCATTAGATTATGTTTTATCTTAGGATAGGGAGGACACTGATCTCTTATTACAGAAAACCAAAACAATCATGGAGTATAGTAAGGATCAGCTAGTTACTGATGGAATTCTTTCTTCATCTAGGGTTAATGAGCCTTGGGAGTGGTTTGAAGCCCTGCAAATCTAACAGAAAGCCATCAAGATCTATAAATAAAGGAAGCAGAAGGATGGTAATCTAACTAGTGTTTATGATGGATGCATCACCTTTTTTGAGATAATGACTGGTAGGAGCAAGATCGCCCCTAAATAATTGAGTTTGGAGCAATTGAGGGAATGGTGGCATGATGTCTATGCCCCTGATATTGAAAATTCTATGACAAGGCACCAATTGGATGATGTGGCTACTTATCTGGCTGTGGTGGATAAGTACTTGGCATATAGGGGTGATTGGGATACAACGGTTAAGTGGTCAAGGGATGAAATTGAATCAATTGAATGTCAGCTCAAAATCCTACCCTTGCCACCTGTTGTTGAGTTGGACAAGGTATTTTTGAAGGTTCATGAATCGTGGGATCAGAATAAGGATAAGGGAGGTGGTAGTTAATGCCAGCTTTGTGATTTGTGCTTCCCTATTATTATAGGGCATGTGTTGATCTAGGCGGCATTGAGGAATGTGTTTTGGCTGACCTTGATGATGTATCGACATTTAATGTGTGCCTTATTTTGAAATTCCTGAGGCCGACTTGTTTTGGCTATTTTATTTTGTAAATATCTGGCTGGGCCGACATGTTTTGAGGGTTCTCTTTAAATTGGAATTCCTGCCTCATTTGTAGAAGGTTAGACTGATAATAGAGACAAGCTAAACTAACAAAGAGCTAGAGCATTCTATAGTAGAGATAGTAGTTAGTTCTTTGGAGCAAATGTTATAACATAGAACAGTGGAATTGTTGTTGTACTTTGGTGATCTAATACAATTGAAGGTATTGTGGTTTTTTTCTGGTGAATTCTTTTGTGTTAGTTTATCTTGCATGGTTCCTATTGTTTCATCTTTTGAAATTGTTTGAAGATACAAGATTTGATGTTAAATTTAGAATTAGATTAGTTTGGTGAATAATATTTATGGTTTCATGCTTGGAGTGTTTGTAGCAATCTCTAGTCTATACTCCTAGTAACTATCTGATTGTAGTAGACTGGTGAAGTCAACCTGGACCATACATATATTTGTGCTTAGTTCGATTGTGGATGAATGTCTATGATTTGAAAATCTGTATGCCTTAGAAGATTGCACCTTTCCTATGATATTGCATTGTGGATTAAGCAGGAATTGGTTATTTGAGATTGGTCCATTCCAGGTGTTTATCATTTGCATTTTTCATCTTAGAAATAGTTTAGATTTCATTATATCTCTTACACCCTCATCTTCTATTGTTTCTTTATCATTGGGTTAGATTTAGGATTCAATATCATAATATTGCAAAATTTGATAAATTGGAAAGATACAGTTTGCTTGTAGTAAGGTCTGAATGTGATTACCAGCATTTTCACATATTATCTGAGTTGTTTATGCATTGTCATGACCTGACACCCGAGATACCTTGGGGTGATTTTTAGTAACTTGTTGAAAATTACCTTTCAAGAGAGATAGAATATTGCATTCTATTTGAGTTGTTGCTATGCAGAAAACACCATCAACATATTAGCGCTAGAAGGAGGGCCTGAATGAGCTCACTGGATCATTTCTTAAACACCATATATCTTAAGAGATATAAAAGAAATACCAGATCTACCCCAGGAGAGGAGGATTTACAGGAATTACAGTTCTCCACTAGGTTAAGGATGACTCGAGAAAGGGGAGAATCATCATCACCCATCCCTTCACTAGTATCATATGCATCTTCACTTCTAGAAGTTGAAGCTATACCCATCCTTGAGGTAGTTCCCATTCAGCAACCCCAGCCTATCATTAATCAACCACAACCACCACCACCACTCTTACCAATGGCTTTCCTTGCTAATAATCCATCTCCCTTGTCTTTCAATGCCTACAATGTTATGCTCGAAAACCCTGAGCATTTCTGTTCAAAATTTCATGTTAACGACCCAAACCGGACCGCAGAAGAGCATATCAGGATCTTTCAAACCTGTCTCAAAGATAGAGGAATTGCTCATGAGGATGTCACCTCTAAGTTATTTCCTTATTCATTGGGAGAGGGAGCTTTTTACTGGTACAATCACCTCCCATTTGGTTCAATTCTTAACTGGAGTGATCTTGAAACTGCCTTTTTATAGAAGTTCAGAATACCTATTAGTGCCAATGAATTATATTTGCAATTCACTGGAGTCAAGAAAGAGGTTAATGAACCCATATCTAGTTTCAATAATAGGTTCCACCGTGTGTATACCAGACTCTAAGACCCTTATGTCTTAGATGATGCTACAACCCTAGGAGTCTATTATGAAGCATTAGACAGCCTTACAACAACCTTTCTGAAATGTAGACCCAATCCTCTAGCCCGCCTAGTCGATGCTTATATAGAAGCAGTCAAACTTAGCACAAACTTAAGGAAACATTTGGCTAGAACATTGCCTTCTTTAGGACTAGTTGCACATCCAAACCAGGTTCAGGTGGTGAATCAGGCACTCGCTAATCATACGCCAATCATGAATCCAATACCTCAATTTCCTTTGGTGCCACATCTTGGTCCTCCCATTAGTCAGGTCTCCCCTATAATGAGCTTCCCATAGTAGCAAGTTAACCAACCCTTTTATCTGCAGCAGCCAACTAGTTTCCCTACCTACTTGTAGAATTATGAAGTGTTGCATCAGTCTATGGGATCTGCTACAATGTTTATTCCTCCTCAGAGTAATTCAAGCTAGCCCCCATATGGAGATCCAAATAAAGATAGGGTTGATGAAATGGCTGAGCAGAAAAGAAGTTAAACCTAGAGGTCCCTTACCTAAGGAATCAAAACAACCAATTACAA
>VDFB02186725.1:0-15363 GCA_007258455.2 Sequoia sempervirens
AACATTGCAGGCTTGTTTCAAAAAGTTGGGTGGTTAGAATTTATGAAGAAGTTTGAGAGGCATGTTGAGCAGTTAGTAAAGTAATTTGTAGAGAATTTTGTAGATGGACAAATTGTGGTGCATAGAAAATATTTTTGGGTAAGTCCTAAAATCATTTCCCATCTTTCTAGTCTTGAAAATAGAGGTATTAATTTGACATAAACTACCAATATCACTTATCAGAGAATGATAGAATTATTTCATAGAGAAGGGGAGCCTCAACCTGTGATAACTATGAGTACTAGAGGACAAAATAAAGGTTTCCAGAGAATTTCTATCCTGGAACCTTGGAGAACTATTGTAGCCTGGATAATTAAGTATTTTACTTGTGAAGGACAAGTAGTAGTGGTAGTAGGTCCTCCCTTTTGTCTACTTACCTATTTGCACCATGGCATTGAAGACCCTTCCCTTAGGGTTAATTTTCCAGCATTCCTGTGTGACTCCATTACTAGCATGATAGAAAAATATAAAATTGGTACAGGGCCACTCAAACACCATGGCCTCATAAAATTAATATGCAAATACCATTTTTGCAAGAAACCAAAAAAGAAATGGAAAAAATTTCTGCAAAAGTTTGAGAATGTGGAGTCTAAAAGACCTCTTGAAGAGGTTGGGTCATCGTAACAAGTACCTCAATCTTTAGGAGAACCTTCCTCTGAAGCTTTAGGTGCTCCTCAATCTTAGCAGACCTCAACAGCTCTTGATGACAAAGCGCCGAAAACTTTACCTTATGTGTCAGAAACCTAGAGCAGACAAAAAATGTAGAATTTGTACATTCTAGTGATGAAAAAGAGCCTCCACGCCAGAGGAAGAAGCAAACCAAAGTAACCTTACAAACAACTCCTCCTTTATAGAGAAGTAAAAGGTTATCTACTGAGTCTAGTGAAACTGCGGCCTATGATACATTGAGTGCCTCTAAAAAGAAGAAGCCTACGACTAAAGCACAAACATTAAAAAATGATAATTAGCCTAGTGAGGAGGAAATACGAGAAAGTGAGAAACATGCTAGTCAATCCCCTGGGGTTGAAGAGGAGAATATGTCATCTCCAATAGGACAAGAATAGGAAAGGGTACAATTGCCTCATTATGTGGATATTGAGGATGATCTTATTGGACGGTTGTCTCCCTTAATTGATAGAGTTACTAAGCCAAGTTCACTTGATTTGTTAGATAAAAGAAATGTACTTAGTGTTGAGGAAAATGTAATTAATGATGATGAAATCCCCAATTTTCCTTTTTCTAGTAATACATGGGATGAGGAATCTGATCAGAGGGGAATGGAATTAGAGAAGTTAAAAAAAAAAATAGTTAAGTTAAGATGCCATTTGCAAGGAAATGAGGAACAAATCAACCAACAACAAGAGGAAATAGATGCACATACTGCCATTATAAGGAAAAGAGATCAAGAAATTGTGAATTTGAAAATACAAATGGAACAAAAAGACAAGATTATTGAGCAATTACAATTTCAAATTCAACAAAGGAATGATGAAAACAAAAAATATGTGACTAACATGTCTAAAAAAGATAAAAAAATTAACAGTTTAACAAACAATTTTATGCAAATGTTTATTGTTTTTGAAGAAGAAAGGAACGAACAAAAAACTAAACTTAATGTCTCTTTGAGTAGAATTGTTGAATTGGAATAGGATTTGCAAGAAAGTGATGCCAAACCTATAATGGAGTCTAAAGGAACACAAATTGTAATGGAATGGTTCCAAGTAAAAATACCTCCATTACTAATGAAATTAATGGAGAGATGCTATTTTCTGAAGGACATGGCTATTGACAACACTAGGTTGAAAAAGGAGTTAGTTCTATTAAAAGAATTATTTGACAGGGTGTATAGACCTAAACAAGATGCTTGTCAAATAGGTGAATTTTTAGCTTGCAAAAGACCATCCAAACTATATTCTATGTTTCTCAATGAGCAACTCCTGAGATGGAAATTACTCAGAATTTACAACTAGCCAAATGATCCTGATGACAAAGAATTTGTCAAAATATTTGTAGTTCCTGATCAACAAGATTTATTGTGTGAATTTTTTGTTCATAATTTATTCTTATCTAAAGATATACAAATTTTTATGTCAATTTCTTTGTTGGTAAAGTTCAAGTGAGGTCATTTCTATCCACCATCCGTAATCAAATTCAATGGCAGGAACAAAAAAGGGAATATTCATAGGTAGAGAGAACTATTGGACTTCAAATGAGGCATCCTCATAGGAAGCCTTTTTATTTCAAAGCATAGTTCTTGAGCATTAAGATTAAAGAAACTGTGAATAGAAAATACAGCAATAACCTTTGGCTATGCTTTGACCATTTTCAAGATCAGGGGCCAAAATTGGTATGGAGAGCTTGGCATGCATGTGAAGAGCGATATACTCCTCTTCCCATGTATCTTAAGAAAATAGAGATGATTTCACTTGTTAACATTAAGTGGTCCTATAGAAGAGTAGAAGCCTTGGTTGATGTCCTAAAGCAACTAAAAACTGATTGGATTAGCATGAGATATAGACCCCCACTAACTCTTTCACCACCCCCTATAGTACATATATTACCACATATCAGAGCTCTGAAAATTTTGAAAAATGGATAGCAAGGGTTAAGCTTCATCAGGGTTTTCTGAGAGAACCTAAGGATCTAGACATGGAAGCAAATGACTTTTATGAACTTAGTGCTAAGTAGGAAGAGCATAGCAGAAATAGGGGAAATGGAGGATAGGGGACATAGCAAAGAGCAGGAGGACCCACTCAAGCTTAGGAAGGGGAGAAATGATGAGGTAAAAATAAACTCATCAATATAATGAACTAAATGCCTTTCCTCATATCTTCCAGTCACCTTTACCTTGCCAATTAATTTTCTTTAGGATTAGTAATTGCTTGTTTTTTGAGAAAAGATTACAATCTTTATTTTCTGAAATTAATTGAAATAAGTTAACCTGCATTAACATAATGGTTTAGTTTCCAAGTATTGTACAGGTTATTATGCACAATTGGTCATCATGCTCAGCCAAGAGGATTCAATGTAGACTTCCATACAGTTGAAGACAAGCACCAGAAGAATAGGCACCAGAATTTTAGGGAGTGCATGGTGGATCGAGTTTTTGAAGCTTTTTGATATTTTCTGTTAAAAGACTTTATGGCTCACTCCGAGCCTCTTTAATACTTTATGTTATGGACTTAAGTCTGTTAGTTTGTTGAACTTAATTAAAGAATATTTCAATGGTGATCTTTACCATCTGAATTATAGGATTTTGTTAGCTATTTTTGTATAAATATGTAATTATCAGAAGCAATGATATAGAGAGAGATATTGTTATTCTGTCATAATGTGTTCTTAAACTATGTTTCTGAGTTATACTTTCAATATGAATAAAGCAAGTTTTTCCCATCTCATTCTAAGTTATTAGTATGGTGAATGAAATCATCTTGAATGGAGTAATCTTGAAATTACAAAGTGTATGTGATCTGAGCTAAGTGTAGGAGCACCCATGTTGGCCACTCGAGGGATTGTAGAGTAGATAGATAAGTATTTCCTTTTTAATTTTGTAAATGATAAATGTGAGTAAAGTTTATTTTCATGAGTCAAGCTCTATTAAGTTAAATCCTGCAGGTTGGAGTTGAGTCTCTAATTTTTAATTTTGTTATCTGAAGTTCTGGAGCACCCACTCTAATTGTTAGTTGTAACTTGTTAAGTTGTTTTTTGTTAACCACTAGATGTTAGTTAAAGGTTGTTATCATTTCACTTTATAGTTTTGTTGTAAGTACTTTCTTTCAAGTAATTTACATGTTGTCTAGCTTAATCATTTATGCTTTTTAGATTAAACACTTCATGCTTTCTAGTTTAGTTATTTCATGCTTTCTAGTTTAGCGGCCTCTTAGTTTAAGTTTTGTTTCAGCTGTTTCAAACATTTAGAAAATTTGAGAGAGATAGTCAAGATGTTTTCTATTATATATAGCCTTCGAACACTACCTAATCAATACAATTGATGCATTTTTCAACTAAAGAGATAGGACCTAATGACAGCCTGTCAACCTACTGAATCCAAAATGTTACAATTTGGGGTTATGCATAAATTGTTCCTACTTAGTTGCATTTCTCTATCAATGTTGTAGATCTTGGTATATGGAGCCCTTTATGTCTATGGCTAAAGGAAAGGCCTAAAAGTTTTGGAGCTTTTCATGGCTTAGGTTATCATGTCAGGTTATGCATACTATTCTCTCAAAAAGGCATGTCTAAGAAATCATAACATACATAATATTATACAATAAGGTACATAGCATCATATAGTGGGACCCATAAAGATGGGAGTTGAACTGACAAGATGTTGGAATGAGATGCAGATGATAATCAAACAACACATCGTTAGATATAACAACAATCTTTCGTGCCATATGTCTATAGTCAACGTGCAGACTATTAGTACTTGCTATTTTTCTGGTGTATTGTATTCTTTGACCATGTTTGCCACCACTTAACATGTCATTTTGTAGGGAGAATAGCTATTTATAAAAACTTTAAAACTATTAAATTTAAATACTTTAATTTAAACTATCAATTTAAATTGTAAAATTTTAACTAATTAAATTCAATATCGAATTTTTCTAAATTTATTTAAACTATACATTTTATAATATTAAATTTAAACTATTAATTTTTAACTAATTAAATTGAATTGAATTAAACTATTAAACCTAATTTCAATAAATTTTATCCTTCAAAATTATTTTATAATTATTTAACATTCTATTTTATTTAATTAAAATTTTATAAAGTAACACAAAATCTTTACTCCTTTTACAAATTTTCCAATTCTTCTCCCTAATTCTTCTTTTTGTATGTTTATCTTTATTCAATCCTCTATTTATACTATTTTCTAATGTTTGTTTTTAATTTTACAATTAATTAATTGTTTAAAACACTTCTTTTTAATCTTCAAATTTCTAGATAAATAGAAAATAAAAATATCAATTAAATATTGTTTTACTCTCTTCCTTCAATATTTAATTTCTAAAATATGTTTAGAATAATTCAAAATATTCTTTAAGATAAAATTTGAGATAGAATATAAACTTTAAAGAAACTTTAAAAAATGATAGTATTAAATTTAATAAAGGATAATTTCAACACTATGCATAATTATCTTATTTGATTTTTCAATATTTTATTCCATGAGGATAAACTAAAAATAATAATTTAATTTTCTTCTATTTAAAAACTAAAAGAATATTTATCATTTATTTCAATTTATTTTATTTTTGGATAATAATATTTTAATATATTTGTTATTCATTTCTAATAAATTGTTTATTTAATTATAATAATTTATTATTTCAAAACTAACTATTATTTTTATTTAATAAATATTTAGCTTTAAAATTAACTATTATAAAGATTTTTAAGTACTAGCATGAAAGGGTCATGACACCTTGCCACCCTAGAGTTGATTGAAGAAGATATTGGGATGTCTTCTACCATAGCCTTAAGAAATTCTTCAAAGCCTTACACTTTCTAATCACTTGTGCTATTGATAAAACACATAACTCTATACTCCATCTTCAAGTTTCCTTCTCTATATATTGCTAGTTCTAGTGTGAGTTGTTATGGTTAGATAGTTTATTTACTAGACTCTCTATCCTCTCTATAATTAGTGATAGTTTGGTCCTAGTTTAGTATTGTCTCTACTATTTTCAATTTTTTTATTTCTTCTTTCTAGGTGGTGTTGGGGTATGCTCATTATTGTATCTTCTCTAAGTTTTCTTTTGGTATTTTTTTGTTTAGGGCATTCAAACTTTGATTTATTTTCAGTTCCTTCTAATGTTTAACATACAGGTGATCCTTGATTATGATTGATCAAGGAAAAAATATGTAGAAAATGTTTAGGATGGCCTAGGTATATTTGATGAAGATGGTGACATTTAGTTAATTATACAATAAGTGTTGTCATCTTTATGAGATTTTCCCAAGATGATTGCCAAGAATTTCCTATAGCCTTCCTTTACCCACTTGTAAATGTTATTCATATAGATGGAACCTTTTCCAAGGGAATCACCACCTTTCACATGCTTCAACCATATTCTTATCCTTTAAAAGAATTGATGAGAGAATAAAAATTTCTCTTTATCTCATCCTAGCATGAAATAAATTATGTTTCTCCTAGGAAATAATTTAAACATAAAAAAATTGTTATTAGATAATCAAGAGATGAAGCTATTTGATGTGCTAATATCTCACACAAAACTATTCACTTGAGAGTATAAGTATATGATGGTCCAATTCCACCTAACATCTACACTTGGGCCACATTTACAAAAATATTTATAACTTGTTAGGAACCACAAAAAGACTAAACCCAACAATTAAGTCACATTATTAAAATAGAAATTAAAATACTTCTACAAGTAGGATTTGTCTACCCTATAATAGATGGCTATTGGGTGTCACCATTAGTCATTGTCTCTAAAAAGAATGGTAAATGGTGAATTTGTGTTGGTTATAGAGATCTCAATAAGGAAAATTGAAGAGATTAATCCCCCTTGCTATTAATTTATTAAGTTTTATATACTTTTTTGATATATTAAGTGGGTTCAACTAGATAAAAATAACTCTAGAAGACCACTTGAGAAAAAATAAATTTAGCTACCATTAGGGATCCTTTTCTTATATAGTTATTCCCTTGGTCCATTTAATTCACTAACAACTTTAAAATGAAAAAAAATCACAACATTTACTAAATTAGTGAATGAGTGCATAGAGGTGTATATGGACAATTTTACTATACATGGAATTTTTTTTATGAATCCATCCATCATTAGAAAACTAGCTTACAAGTTATGAGAAGCATTATTTTTCTTTAATCTATGAAGAGTGTATATGATAATGGTTGACCATGTTATTGTAATAGGTCGACATGTCTTTATTGAAGGTATAAAAGTGGCTCCTAAAATGACAAAGTCATAACATAAATTTCTCCTCTTAAAATACAAATATATGTCAAGATATTCTTTCTTCATGTAGGATACTATAGCCATTTTACAATTTAAAAAAATAAAAATACATTGCCTATGAAAGAAAAATAACCTATGGACCAATTGTGAGAGGTCCCAATTGAATCTTCCCTTCTATATACAAATATATAATTCTAATGAAACTATTGGGGTAGTTTTCGGATACAAATAATTATGAGGGGTTGGAATGCAAAAAAAATGATTATGTTAATAACATTTTAACACCACGTAAAAGAAATTAGACAATAAATTAAATATAATTCCTTTCTTAGTGTATGTCATCAACAAATTTTATCATTATAGTATTTGATATAAGGCAATCATGTATACCAATCATTCAATAATCAAGTATGATAAATAAAATAGAAATGAGTGATAGAGTCTGTAGATTTTATTACTCGTACAATAGTTCAATAAATAACAATAATTGAAAAAACTAAAAAATCTAATGTTGTTGCTAATTTATTGTCAAGACTTTATTTTGTAGGAGAAGATCAGGAACCTATTAAAAGTGAATTAATAGTTGAGTTTTTTTTTTGTCTTAACTAACATGTCATGGTTTACTATAATAGCTAATCTTTAGCCATAAGAGAGTTTCAATTTAAATTTATTATTCCATTTTATTCCATGATTCCATTTCCATTTCCATTTCCTATTCAATCTTCCATATTCTTTATCCATCCTTCCATCCACCCCTATCCACCTCTCTCTCCCCTTTCTCTCCACCATCCTCTACCTCCATCCACTCTCCTTCCTCCACACCTCTCACCCCCCTCTCTTCCCCTCTTGCCTCCCTCTCTCTCTTCCTCTCCCTCCCTCCTCCAGTGCTCTCTCCCTCATCTCCTCTTTATCTCTCTCTCCTTCCCTCTATCTCACCTCTTTTATCCATCTCTCTCACCCCTCTCCTAAAATTGTTATTCGTGGTCTGGGATTTCAGAAGCATGTGATGTAAGGTTCAGTTCAAGGGTTCCGTCATTTTAAAATTTAGTATTGTATATTTAAGTTTTAAGGTTTATATGTTCCATTATATATTAGAGGGATTCCACTGTGTCTAGTTCATTCCATAAAGTTCCCTCTCATGTTCCTTCAAACCTAAGTTCCGATGGGGTTGGTCCTATCTCTCACCTCTCTCCTTCCTGTCCCCTCACCCTCCTTCCTCCATCCTTCCTCCCTTCCTCACTCTTTGTCTCCCCTTCTCCTTTCCCTCCCCCTACATCTCTCTCTATACCTCTACCTCCCTCACCCTCCCCCTACATCTCTCTCTATACCTCTAGCTCCCTCCATCACTTTCTATCTCTCCCTCTTGCTCTCCCTCCCTCACTGTCTATCTCTCCCTCTTCCTCTCTCTCCCTCCCTCCTTCCCTCTAATCTGTCTCACCTCTTTCTCTCTCTACTTTCCAATATCTCCCCTCTCCCTCTCTCTACCTAACTCTCCCTCCCTACCTCTCTCTACAAAAATCTCCCTTCCTCTCTCCCTCCCTCTCTACTCTCTATCTCACCTTTCTCTCTAATTAGAGAGACTAAGATGGATGAAGGGAGAGGTAGAGGAGTAGGGATGGTGGATGGGGTAGGTAGGTAGGGGGAGAGGGGAGATTGAGAGGAAATAGGGAAGGAGTGAGAGAGGAGAAGGTAGAATAGAGATAGAAAGAGGGAGGGAGAAGATGAATGGAGGAAGGGAGAAGAGCAATAATGAAAGAAGAGGAGCTAGGAAGGGAGGAAGTAGAGGGGCTTAGATCACGAAAAAGTAGAGAAGGAAGATCATAGAGGGATGAGGAGGAGGGATAAATAGAGAGAGAGAGAGAGAGGTCTTGAGCTTAGGGGAGAAAGTGAGTGAGATGGAGAGAGAGGTAGAGAAAGGGATGGAGAGAGAGAGAGAGGGGTCTAGAGCTAAAGGGAGATAGAGAGAGTGAAATATAAAGATAGAGAAAGATGATAGGAGGCTACTGATTACTAAAATTTGACTATTTAAAAAATTATAAGATCTTCCAAAACCTAGAATCTACATTGTAACTCCTAGAGATTTGAAATCATTCTAAAACATCCTAAAAATACATACATGGAAAGGGTATAAAGAAATAAATAAATAAAAAATGTTTATTGCGTCGAGTTAGAATGGGTATTTTGGCTTTAAAGCCACATTATACACTCACATTATAACATGCTTACATTATGTCTTTTATTCTGCACTTACCCTTATGTTGACACATTCACATGTTTTTTGTGTTTACAATGTCTATTTATACAAGTTTCTCAAACATGGGGCATCTTATCACCTTTGGCTATATATGTGTAGTGGTGAGATCTAAACATATCATTTAAATAACTTTAGATAGATTAGGTTTTACAAATGAAATATAGGATATAAAAGTTAATTCCTCACATGCAATTTTTATGTCTAACAAACTTGATCAAGGTATTGTATTGTTCATCAAAGCAACACAAATAAAGAATCTTGTGGATCCTTACAATCACATTAATTAGTAGAATCCATCTAGGCGTTGTCTTTACTATAAATAGTTAAAAAGTCTAGTTTGTTATTTTCTACATGAAATCTTTTCTCTCCATATATTTGATATGCGTTGAATTATAGAAAGTTTGATGTATCTAGACTAGGGGATAAGACCTAGTAGTTGAGTGTGTACCAATAGTTGTGAGGGTATTTGTCATAATTTGATTAATTAATAGAACATATTCTCATTATTATTTAAATATAAAAATATCAATAAATATTTAATATTGTGTAATAACTACAATTTAAATAGTTATTTTAGTTTTACTTAATATATATCATTGATACACAAAGTGTATCCAACTCCCCATTGAACATTACTAAAAACAAGCACATCTTGCAAAACCTAACTTCACATGGAGTATGAGATAATGTAAATCATTGCATATAAAAATTTCATCTAAAAATATAACATAAGTAAAATAAAATATTACATTTAACTTTGTACAATCTTTCAACTAATTTATGGAGACACATAAATATGATTACCAACATCAATAGATGCTTGCTAATTTATATAAAAAGATATATAAAATTAGAAGTTAAAAATTTTTAGTCGATAGGCTACATATAGTGTGAGATTTGAGTCTGAAACAAGTCGCATGCATGCAAACCACTATTGAATCATCGGAAAACAAGTTTCAATTGTTGTTTAATGGTAAACCAACTATCATTTAATGTTAAAATCCTCCAAAATATCAGGTAAAAGCCTCCAAAATCTCACTTATCACATAAAAGCCAGATAAATATTGATTTGACAACTAGATGGGAACATTTAATTTCCAATAGCACTTACAATCAATTGTTTAATCCAGCCACATGCAACTAGAATTTGCAGGGCATCCATGCACAAACGTATACTCTCTTAACATATTAAGATACATACAGTTTTCTATCAGCATAATCCTTGAACCTCCTTTACGTGCAAGTGCTAATTTAATTTTCTAAGTAATTAGTGATGGATATCACTTATATGATAGTTCCATCTAGCAGAGATAGCTTTTCGTCATCATATTTGAAAGCTGATACAGACCACCTATTTTCCCTCAACATTAGTTGCTCTCACAGTGTACTCTGAAACAAGTTTTGCAAATGATGAAGATTTGTTCTCCAGGAGTTTGGTTGGAGAGTCATATTCAACAACATTTCCTGATTAAAAAGAAGTATTCAATTCATAAATCAAGCAGGGGAGGAATATTTTTCCACAAAAGAAGAGGATTTGTAATCTTGAACATAGGAAAATGGAAAGGTTAAGATTTCATACCATCACTCAACACAAGGACCAAGTCACTATCGCAGACTGATGGAATTCGATGTGCTATGGTTAAGACTGTGCAGTCACTAAATTGGTTCTATTTAGTTTGTTGAATAAGCCCATCTGTTGCAGTGTCCACTGAGGCAGTTGCTTCATCCAGTACCAATATGCGGCTTCGCTTTAGTAGTACTCTTCCCAAGCACACAAGCTGTCTTTGCCCCACACTCCAGTTCTCTCCATTCTCAGTTTCTTATTTCAAAAATAGGAGATAGGATAAAAATAAACCGAGAGAGTCAAGCTTTTCTTCTTTTTCCCGGACAATTTCCCCCAGCTGGCATTTCTCCAAAGCCTGGACCATGTGCACAAGCAATGTGAGTATTTACTAACAGAAATCCACATCTTTATAGTTTTGAGCACTGATATTCTGTTATCCAAGAAAGAATAAAAATTGAAAACCAATCAAAATGTATGTATATATGTTTATCCCACCTTCCAAATCTCGTCATCTGAATAGTCTCCCAAGGGATCTAGATTATTCCTTATAGTGCCTTCAAACATTGTTGGGTCTTGTGGGATAATACTTATTCTGGACCTTAGATCGTGCAGGCCTATTGTCAAGATATCAATTCCATCAATGACTATTCTGCCTCCGACTGGATCTACAATTCGGAAGAGTGTTTGAATCAGAGTAGATTTCCCACAGCCTGTCCGTCCTACGATTCCCACTTCTTCCCTCCAGGAAAAGTGCATGAAATTCCTCTTAAAACAAGTGGGAGATGTGGCCCATAACGCACCTGATTTTGTGAAAAGACTTTGTAAGTTCAGTGATGACAGATAATGGAATCGCTAGTTTACATACATGAAGACAAATAGATTGTTACTAGTAAGTACTAACCTGAAGATCAGTGATATCAATTGTTCCTCTGGATGGCCAGCAAGAGCTTGGTCTAGAATTCTCTATAACCAATGGAGGTTCGCTAGGTATCCGTGAGTACTGCACCATTCTCTCTACAGAGATCATATTGTTTTCCACATTACAAAGGTTCCACATCAGCACGCCTTGTGTAAGGTTAAGACTGAGCCCATATGTTATTCCCAAGCCTGCAATGCCTGTAAATTATACTGTATAGTTAACTTTTGTGAACTGGGGTATCCATCTTGTTTGCTTAAATTAGTCTTATTAAGAATAATGCATCTGAATCAATGTCTTTTCTACCTACCTGGATTAACTATGCTTTCTGGCAAGCAAAGCATGAGCACCATAGAGAACACAAATATAAGATTTGATAAAAGATCCAGCCGAAAGCAAAGCCACTCCAGGGCCCCAGAATTGTGGAAACTGGGTCTGGAAAATCCATCAATCAAATTTAGATTTATATTCATGAATCGAGATTCCTGATCAAAACTTCTGATTGTGGCTGCCCCGGAGATTGATTCTGCAAAATGTTGTATGACAGGAGCCTTACAAACTCCAATCAATCTAACAAGTTCCCTTGAAGTCACTATGTAATATTGCTGCATGCAATGATAGGAAGCATATTTAGAAAATTGCTTTTGTTTATAGTGATCAGGAACCAAAGCCAAGGAACAAAAATCATAAAGATATCAGTCTTGGTAAAATCTGAAATGCGATTTCTATGCTTGATATTATAGATTTTTTTTCAGTAAAGTGTCATCTCTATCTAGAACTAGCCTTCTGATAAACATGAATATCAAACTACTCCCTCTCTTATTTCTACAAGAAGGATATTTCGCATGATTGTGAAAATTCATCAGAGATAGAGCATACCTGATACCATATACAAATTGCAAACACGGGTATAAACATAATAAAGATTTGCCAAGCAACTTGAGACATGACTGCCACAATTCCCAAAAGCTGTATGATTGAAAAAGCTAAAGATCCCAGTTGAAAAGGAATAATTTGATCCACTTTACTCTGATCTGTTGATGCCTGCCAAAAGTCATAGAGAGTTTATAATTCTTGTTGTAGCTTCAAACAATTTTCATCCTTTGAAATAAGAAAAACAAAAACTAGAACAATCAAATCTACTAACCCGATTTAGTATACGTCCAGTTGGAGTTGCATCGAAGAAGGACATTGGTGCACGAAATATAGAGCTGTGCATGTTACTGAAAAGTTGTTGGGCACTTTTAAATCCAGAGAGACAAAGCAGGATAGTCCTTACAAGAATGCATAATGCACTGCATAATGCCAAAGCCATATAAACTAGAATGAGGAGGGACTTGCTAACCGGGGGTTTTTGATCTTCGGTCAAAGGGGTCGCCCATGTCATCCAGTAGCTGCTACCTATATCAAGTAGCTGAAATATTGTGTGTGCCAACAAGATGATGGGTATCAAAGCACCTTTATATGCAGCAATGATGTAAGACCAGTACACCCACATATTCACCCTACCTTTCTCTCTTTCTTCTTCTTGCACAAGCTGTGAACTCTTAACCCCTTTGTCTATTTATTTATCTTCACGAGTTTTTGATTCAAGATCGTCTTCTACCTCTTTTGATTTTTGGCTACTGTCCTGCTTCTGGAGCTTTTGACAATTAACATCTTTCACGCTAGTTGTATTACTAGTAGATGGCCCTTCAACAAGTACCTGTGATGGGAGGTTCTCAGAATTCTCCATGCGTTGACGATTTTCAATGCCTTCTGATGTGCACCAACCAATTCCTCAAAATCTGTGCTTGATTGTAATATATCATCGTATTTTCCAGCCTGGATAATCTCACCATCTCGCATTACCTATAAGAATGTAAATAAGTCTGAGTTTTCAGCAGAATTTGAATCCTTCCATTTCTTTCTATGAATTGAAATCTTGAAAGGTATAAAATCCAATTAGAGAAGTTCAAACCTACCAAAATGAGGTCAGCTCTATATAAAAATTCGACTTGGTGAGTTACGTAGATGACAGTTTTTGAACCCAGAATATGAAGTAGACATTCCTGTAACAGATTTTGAAATGGTGAACATGAAGTAGGTTAGTAAACATTAATTTGTCTTGAACAAATTCAATGTAAATAAATTAATTAATTAAATTTGCAAATTCAAGAATGTTATCCTATGTAAAGGCCAAAATGAAAATACCTGGAAAATGTGTGTCCCCGTGTGAGCATCAACAGACTAAAAGGATCATCAAAAAGATAAATATCAGCATCTTGATATAAAGCACGTGCAATCTGTATCCTTTGCTTTTGTCCACCACTAAGATTTATCCCTCTTTCTCCAATTTCTGTTTCGTCCCCATAAGGGAACAATTCAAGATCTTTTTCAAATGCACAGGCCTGCAGTACACTCTCATACCTGGTTTTCTCCCATTCCCTCCCAAAAAGAATATTGTCTTTGATTTTTCCACTTTGTATCCATGGAGTCTGACTAACATATGCCTTGGTACCACTTATCTTCACAGATCCTGAAATTTTGGGTATTTCCCCAAGTATACACGATAGGAGGCTTGACTTGCCTGAACCAACTGTTCCACACACTGCAACCCTCATGCCTCTCTTTACTTGAACATCTAAGCCTCTTATGGTTGGACTAGGAGCAGTGGGATCCCAAGAGAATACCCCTTCTTGGATCTCAATTGCCATTTCAGTTAAATCGTTTGAGATTTGTTTTACTGCATCTTGTTGCAGCTCCTCCTGCTGCAAAAAGTCAGATATCCGATCTAATGACACTTTAGTTTGAGCAATCATAGAGATTAAATCAGGAAGATTATATATAGGTTCCTGCAGTATCTTGAAAGTTGCAAGTGCAGAGAGAATCCTGCCTGTGGTCAATGGCACTCCTATCATTGTACATGTACCAAAAGTTACAACAGATACAACCGCAGGTGTTCCCCATAAGAAAAATGATGTCCCAGCAAACGCATAGAAATATTTTTTCAGCCAATTACATTCTTCCTTCCTCAATATTTCGAGTTTCTGCAGAAATCTGGTCTCCCACGCTTGCAATTTCAAGATTTTCATATTTCTCAGTATTTCTGATGTAGCCTTCATCCTTTCGTCTTTTGCTTCCATGATCTTTTTATTATAATTTTTTTGCATTTTCCCTAGTGGAAAATTTGCCATCATAATTAGCGCCATGGCTGCCACTCCTGCAAGAGAGGCCAATCCCAAGTTCTGATATAGTATACCCAGGGCTAGAAGAACTTGCAAAGGTGATATCCATATGTCATGAACATACCAACTGAAATCTCCAATACGCTGAGCATCAACACTCATGTAATTGACTATCTCACCACTTGTATGCTTTTGTCTTGACTGGCTTGAAAGCATCAAGCCCTTCTTGTATATAGCGGCTGTCAATGCTGCCTTCACACGTATGCCTGTGTGAACTATTATGAAAAGCCAATGCCGGTTTGACATAGTTTCCACCACCTTTGCAAGAAGAAATGCACAAGCTAGAACAATGCCTTCACTAGCAAACTGTTCCTTGTCAGCAAGACACTGAACAAAGTTATCTATAAAATAAGGAACTACATATGATGAACAAGAAGTCATCAATCCCAGGAATGCTGCAAAAACATATCCTT